>VCRD01000162.1:135661-189094 GCA_006783055.1 Trinorchestia longiramus
ACACAAGAGTAAGATGTTAGTGCTGAGTGGCAATATACAGCAGTTAAATATCCGAGTGAAGCATTCACCAATGAATATTAGAACAGTTTCACTATGTTAAGGATACAAAAAGATACGAATAAAAATTTGAAATTTGAGCGATTCAGTATTTACGTCTGATAATAATCAGGGCTAGAAACATAGTCTACGGGAGAGACTTTTTGTTGAATTAGTGTCATACTTTGAAAGATCGTTTGCATATGTTTACGGAAGAATAAAATCAATTTTACTAATATTTTTGTGAGCAATTAACAATAATGCACATGTCGCCTTAATAATTCAGGGCAGTATAACCAGCTGATGTGGAAAAACCACGTTGAATATGTTTATATTAAATTGAAGCCTACAACTCTTGCTTGTTATAACTAAGAGAACTGAAAAACTTTGTCAAGTCGAATAATAATTTCAGCAATGAGACCAAACTGATCTGGTTTTCAATAATCAGAAGCCCTGAGGTCGGCATAGCATGGATCAGGTTCGCCACTGGAACGTCAGCAACCAATCTCAGTACGGAATTTAATCCCGACTTTTCGTTTTTGAAGGACTTCAGTATTAGCTTTTCTAGTCATTGCAATACCATTGAACTATATCTATCCGTAGACAAAGAAAGTGGTGTTTTTTAGTTTAGTTTTGTTACGCATAATACGTACGCTAAACATCTAAGAGAAATGTGGCTCTGCACAATAATGACCGTGGTAGTTCGTTAACTTTTATAATCCTTTTTTAAAACAGTTTTTCTCATCTTTTGAATTATTATATGACAGAGGGGCTAACTATTGATCTCATAATTCTGTTTTTGCAGTCACCAACTTTTCTCTGTTTAATTTATGTTTTTGTTTTCAAACGTGTTTTTTCTATCAAGTTTAGTCTACCCCTGGATAAAAATTTTTAATTAAACCAATGGTTACCTTGTTTTCCCTTGTCCATAGATTTTAGCTCACGAACTTAGAGTGAAAGCAAAAATTTACGTTTACTAGCTTTGTATTTAATACTGCAACATTGGTGGAATAGTTGCCTTGACATGTCTTTACTTTCAGGCCCTCAACATTTGAGGGAGTAGAATAAGAATCACTATTCTTGAATGAGACATGCCGCATGAGAAAAAAATAAGAACTAGCACTCTGTTGTTCATGCTTTTCAGCGCAAAATATTTGTGGAAGAGTAAGAACTTGTTTTTCTATTCATGCAATCAACATGAGTAGAGAGAAAGAATAGGCCAGGCATTTGAACTTCATTTGTCGCTAAGACAATACGCGCACACATCGCGTGAGAAACCTGGACGTTGGGACTCGATCAGTCATGAAACAACGCATAATTTAAACGCGTTAGTCAAAGCCATCATCATTACGCAGTGACGCGTTATTAGCGCCGCAGTAAGTGACACAGCGCAATTGTCAGTGTAAGAGTCATGACAGCAGTCACCGTAACTGTCAGTTACCTATAGTGACTTGTTGGGCACCCTGAGAGTACAATCAAGCCCTTTTTTCTCATTCAAAGATTTTCGGAGAAAAATGCCGCGAAAGTGCCTTAGTAGCAACTTCCTAGAACGAAATATTGCTTGTCTTGAAGTTGGAGGTTAAGAGGACGAAAGCTAAAGTCACGCTTCTCCCCCTTTAAAGATTTACGTGGAAAAATGCTGTGGAAGAGGGTCGGTGTAACAACTTTCTGGAAGGAAATGTTACTCGTCTTGAAGTTGAAGGTAAGCGAATCTTTCTTAGAGGCTCAAGTTGCCAGATAGGTTGGAGCTGTTTGGCGATCTGTCATGTTCCGAGTATGAAGCAATCTGTCCATAGCACCGGTGCCTAATTGCGAAAAACTTCTTTTACGAAAAACAAAAAGATCAGAATGACAAATAGCACAAGTTCGGAAGAAAGAGCAGTGTTTTCATATGGCATAGTTGAGGCAACGAGGGATGCTTTGGACTGCCCACACGTATTAGAGGTGTCACAACTCGTGAGTAGATGAGAGGATAAATTGAGGTTGGGACGCATTTTAGAGGCTGTTGGTGAGCGCCTCATATATTTATCAGAATGATGACTGCATAACATTCTTTAAATTAGAGCTCATATTATTACTTGGAACAATAGGAACACATCACGTTTATAAAGCGTATTTCAGCACAACACATTCATCCGATTAATTTTAACACATCAACCTTTTTGGCCAATGAAGACATTTCATATACCTGGTAAATGGAAGCAAATCCCATTTACTAGCCTGATGCAGGTTGTTCTCATATCTGCTGGTGGAAGAACACATCCACATGCTCAAAATTTCGGAGCACGTTACATTTACTGAGTAATGGATGTTGAACAATTTAAAATGAAAAACGATTACATTTGTAAGGTTAAGGGGAGCACAATAGTTATTCGGCTAATACCAGCACGTCAGGTATTTGTATGTCTGATGAAGTAAAATATTACCATTCCTAAGTGAAATTATGCGTTGCAGAAAGCTTTTTTTCTCTTTAATTTTAGCTGAAATAATTGGATGGCATATAGTTATTTTCCAATTAATAAATCAAAAAGATTTCCAGATTCTCGGGCTATCGAAGTAATCAATTCAGACTTATGAAATCAGTGAAGCGTTTACATGGAATCGTTCAATGAACTCATTACACATCAAAAGCATACCTTGAAATAAAAGGCACAACAACTGTAGAAATGCTTGAAGTGAACACCAGAGCGGGACTGCAGCGAGGTGAGGTTGTGAAACACGTCAAAGCTACTTAAACATTTTTTTTGAGATGAAATAAAATGGAGGGTCACCAGAGCAAGCAAAAAAGTTTGAGTTTCTTAACGGCGGCAGCCGGTGCGTATAACAAAAATTTGCTCCTCGGCCATCTTTTCAAAAAGTTACAAGAAGTCAACATTTTGTTGCACAAGAGATGCTCTCAAAAGTTTCAGAAGAGAAGCTCGTATAATTTGAAGTAAATTATCCAAAAAGTTTAAAAAGAAAGCAGTAATAACTGAAAATACTAAGGTATCTAAAAGAAGAAATGGCACAGAATTGTCATCATCCTCCTTCCAAAGAATTGTTCGTTCAGGAATTCAGGATTTTCAGTTATTTCTTGTCGAGCACGTTCAATGTTTTCGTTGGTTCTTACAGTTTTCAATCATCCTGAATTTCCTTTGTTTAGATTTAAATTAGTACCATGTGTTCTAAATTTATTAACAGTTTTCCAGACAGTCTTCTTCGTTGGAGAGCTTCTTTCAGAAAATCTATGTTCGAATTCATTTTGAACTTCCTTTAAACTCTTTCTCTCTGCGTAGACGTTGTTGGTGAAAATGTGTTGTTCATTCGCGAGATGCATAATGATGGTCTTCGTCATTTGGAAATTTAGCTTTAACACGTTGGTTGCGATTGTCCAGCCGGTGCAAATCTTTACTTTGTACACATAGGCACTAAAAGACTTGGAAAAAATTACAGAACCTAACCTAAGTGACCCACCGGTGGGTCGTATCGCACTCAACGTGTTAAGTGTTAATTTTCTGACGATTTGGACTTTACTTATACACTAACCTAAAGCTTTGTATCCACGATACGTATCTCTGTGTGTAATGCAGCAAATGAAACTTAAGTATTTTTATCGAAAGTTACTAATGTTTAAAAGTTGGCTATCAATCGTAATCTTAATATACTTCATGTGCAACTCACATTTTTACAGCTATTATTTATCTCATTTGTGAGAGATAGAAGTGGAATCAATTTGATGTGACTTGACATTTCTATGGAGAACATTTCTCTGCACTCAATGCAAATAACAGACCTAAAATATCTTCATTCACTGTGAAGTAATTAACATTTAAATTTGGGTTTACTTTTTTTTGTGGTCCATACCGTATAGTTGTATTCATTATAAAACTTGGTGCTTGAAGTTATATGCAGTTGAAAGCGACAAATTAAATCTTTTAAATGTCAGAGATTCTTAACCGAATTTCAGCAGTATTTTTAGGGGTAAAAAGAACTGCAGTGAACTATTCTGAGTTCAAACAAGATTCGAGACTCATAGCCGTGATCAGACACGTTTCAGGAAAGTAATTGTCGGCTGAATATGGCCTATAGTAGAAATTTTTCGATTTCGTTTCAGAGGATCGTAAAAATGATTACTATCATTTGAAGAAATATGGTACGTAAAATTAGCACATAGTTCGAGTAAATGTTGAAACAAACGTTAAGGGCTTTGCTCTTTAATTTGTAAAATATGGGTGCCACCGTGGGTAGCAAAATAATACAACACGTTGATTAAATCGCCCGATTACACAGTTATAGACCATGTACAATTACGAAAATTGGATTACATATAAACAATTGTATGAAAAGGTTAATAATATATCTAAAATCTACAAACAATTAATAAGAAAAATACATAGGAACATGTATCATAAATACGCGAACAAACGTTTAAAACACATTTCAAGATATACATACATTAATACTTCGTTGTATAGCCCTTATTTTTAATTATGGCTTCGAAACGTTTATAGTAGTTCACTACCAGCCTTTTACAAGTTTTGGGAGTAATCTTATTCCTTTCTTCAATGCAAATGTCTTTGAGTTCAATGACGTTATTGGGACCTCTCTTCTGAATCTTCAATTTCAATTCCCTCCAGAAGTTTTCGATCGGATTCGTGTCCAGAGAATAACTTGGCCATTCTAAAATATTTATCGTCTTCATCCTCAACCATTTAATGGTTTCGTTTGCAGTATGCTATGGATCGTTGTTTTGTTAGAATTTCCATCCACGTTTCAATTTTAACAAACGAACTGAAGGTACGAGTTGCTCTTCCAATATTTCACGATATTTCCTGCCATTCAAGGTTCCTTCAATGATGTGAAATTTACCTACCCCTGATGAGCTGAAACATTCCCACACCATGATTGGGACACCTCCAAACTTAACAGTGGGTATGGTGCACTTTGGTTTATACTCTTCGTTTTGTGGCCTCCAAACATGGTTTATGCTGGTTCTCCCAAATAGTTCGATTTTGGTTTCATCTGACCACAGTACTGAGTTCCAAAACGCTGCTGGCTTGTTCAAATGGTCGTTGGCATACTTCAGCCTGGCCTTGACGTGACGTTTCTGGAGAAGAGGTGTCCTATGAGGTGTGCAGGAGCAAAGTCCTTCACGGCATAGTGCCCTGCTGATCGTGTGTTTGCTGGCTTCGATCCCAGAAGCCTTGAGATCATCCTTCAATTCTTACCGAGTAGTTTGAGGCCTCTGCACTACTGTTCAGACCAATTTTCGAGCAGCACAGTCGTTAATCTTCCTAGGACGGCCAGTTCGAGGCTTGCTGAGAGTCGTATTCCGGCATTTCCACTAACGTATTATGGTTCCAGCCGAGGCTATAAGAACACACAGTTGTGTACTTATCTTCCGATATCCCAAACTTTCACTATGGAGCTCCACAATACGTTCGCGAAGATCTTGGCTGATGTGCTTATTCTTACCCATGCTTACGACGTTTCAGAACGAGAGCTGCTGTACCAATGACACGTTATTGGAAATGAATGCTGACGAAAGATCGGTTGGCAAATAGTAGAATGTATTAGAACAATCTGGAATAATCCAAAAATAATTTTCATGTATAATATCGAGAAAAAAGTCTGGTATTATAAACTTTTATTCACGTACTTATTACACTTGTTCATATATATTGTTGCTATTAAATATTTGTGGGTTTTAGATATAATATTAACCTCTTTATACTATTGTTTATATATAGTTCAATTTTCGTAATTGTACGTGGTGTATAAATGTGCAATCTGGCGATTTAATCAACGTGTTGTATGATTTTGCTCCCCTCGGCATGTACCGACTGCGAGGACTTACTGCAACTGACAAATGATCAAGATAAGCATCAACACATTTGCTTCCCCACTCGCAATGTATGATAAAGCCCACCTGGCAGCTGTCTACCAGTGCCGAGCAGGAAATATATCTGTAAAAATTGACCAAAATAATCAAAGATGGTTATTTTTTACCGTAAGATGCAATATCTCTGAAGAAAAATCGATCTTAGGAGGCTCCTTAAGACAAAGTCATCCGTAAAGCCGTGCGTGAGTGCGGAGCTAGCTGGTATTTCTCCTATAATCGGATCAGGCGAGAAATTTATCTTAAGTCCCAGCCTAAGATCCTGGCGTAAAGCACTTTGAGTCCATAACTCAAGTAAGCGAGTAAGATGCAGCACGGGAAGAATACTCGTAGCCGAATTGGACAACACTTTGAAATTAAATGTTCAACTTTAAATAAAACAAATTATTGGCACACACATTTCAATTAAAACAAGAAAAAATAAATGTTAACTTCTCATCGTAACAGGAAATTAACGAAACAATCAACAGTTACCGATCAGGGACCAAAAAAAGGAAAAAAATTGAGAGAAATGGCTGAGTCTGGCAGTCTGGAGACTTCAAGCGATTTGCTTCCTCTTAGCCGAGAAGTCAATAGAAAGTGGACTTCAGCATTCTTGCAGCAGCCCAGAGGGCCCTCTTCTGTGACAAACAGTGAACCAATTGAAACCAGCAGGAAGGTTGCCGAATCCAGCTTCTGGAGACGAAGCATTCGAGAATACCACCACGCTTCTGAATGCATGAGTTTCCTTCTCTGGGGCATATTTCTAATTTCCATACGTTTACTCGCAGCGTTTATTGAAGATGAGATTTTGTTTTGCAATAAGATATCGTAGAACGTAAATTGCACAAGCAAGAGAATATGTAAATTACACTATACGAACGAAAATTTTCCGTTATTTTTAACGAAAGCCTTCTAGCTCACCTTGCCTTATTCTACTAATAAAGCTTACACTATTGGTTTACAATATGAAGTCATCGCGGATGATATAAATTCCTCCTAGGACACACAATTTTTTTTGTCAAGCAAAAAGGTACGGAAGTAATGTGTTAAAGTCTTTTCACAGTTGACCTTTCTCATGAGTACGGATGATATAAGTTTTTCAAATACAGACAAGTCATTTTTCTGAGTGTCATAAAACATGCATAACAGTTATTGTCACGTTGAAACTATACGAAACGTCAGCTGTTCTTAGTGCATTTACGAATAAAAAATAATGAGGAAACCAGAAACGAAAAAGCGTTATCAAGTACAATGAGTTACAAATAAAAAAAGGGTCCAGAGCGCAATGTAACTTTTTAAAGGCACTGCTTGCGGAGACATCACGTCAGCCCACAATTCTTTAAGTACAAAAACTGTTGGGTAATAAATAGACATCTGGTGAAGCAGTATTCCTAGCATAAATAGATTTTTTTTAATGGCAGCTACTGGAGCTTATGTAGTGATGGGATGAGAAATTTATCTGGACACAAAGGTCAAGCAATTGCAGAAATAGCGTTCAAGATTTGAAATGAACGATACTCTAAAATTAAAAATGCATGAGAAAAGTAGAAATAAAGATCGCTCGTTTATTGGTTTCATTCTCCTGTACAATTAAAGAAAGAATGGAAAGAATGCGGGGATGTCCAAGTATTTTGTACTAAATGGGAGTTCTTATCCAACCTAAGAAATTTCTGCCAGCCAGAGAGGCTTTCATTCAATCGGGGAATAATACAAAATATCGAACAAAGTATCTAATATCAGCCCATCTATGCAACTACATACATATCTAATTAGAAAATAATTTACCGAAAGGGAATAGTTTCCTAATTTGTTAATGATAATCATAAAAAAATTATTTTCTGTGATGTTTAATGAAGCATACAATTTAACATATGCTCTTTAACACATACTCTGTAATCTTAGGAAAAAATAAATCGAATTCATCTAAAACCTATGATTAAATGAACCCATATAATATATCAGAAGTTAAAGCAGATATTAGGCGAATGAGCATGATAATGTGAACTCTTCAATTTACTAGTTAACTATTGAAGGGTGATCGAAAAAAAGAGCTACATATACTAAACAGTGAGAGATGTGTTACAAAGTTCACATCTGCAGCGAATTTTATTTTTCCATAAGACTGGTGACTCCACTATACGTTCGGCGGACCACCTAAGTGGGAGACTAAAACTAAAGGACGACTCTCATTAGCGTAATTCTGAATACCCGATGCTGAAAAACAAATTCCATTAGCGTACTTCTGCATAAATTCAAGGAAATCTTGATCTAGCTTTCAAAATTTACTAAAATTTAATTGTACTTTATGTTATCAACGAAGTCTTGAGAAAGTTTAACAATATCCTCAGCCTAAAATATTTTAATATCTTCCTTGCCCGTAAGTTTCTCATGAGATGACGCTTTTTAAAAGCTATGCTCTTTGTTGGACGTAATTATTAGCTATAAAATGACACGTGTACATTACCATATGATATACCTGGTTAGGAGAAAATTAGCTAACTCGGCGAAAAAAATTAATATTTACGTACAACCAAGCACGAAAGTCCTCTTCCACAATATCGACTAAATTCTTTCTGAAAAAATAAAACTAGACGCGATAAATATCCTTTGTGAAGTAAGATAGAAAAAGAGTTCCCTTCAGGTAACTGCTCCCTTTGGAGCCAGTCTCGCGAAGTTTCGTTAAACAAGAATTTGTGAGGTAATTTTTCGGGCTCTGGTGTCAGCTGAGCACATACACGAAGCTCTAACGTTAGCAGAGGAGGTCGTGTGCGCCACATCAAGTCACAGCGGACATGTTCACTTCTAGGAAGCTAATCCATTTTCAGAAAAACAAATGGGAAAATGAATTCTTATCTTACTTATCGAATATAGGGTCTTCAATTTCTGTTCTGGAGATGAATTGGAGGTGTCGCACCAATGCTCCTCCGACACTCCGACAGGTTGTTCACACCGATCATCGAGGATCGTCGTTCATCGAGGGGAATCCCGGATGACTCACACATTCACCTCAAAAACATGGGAATGAAGGGTTCTTAAGCGGTCATATATACAACATATCTAGGGTTGTATAAGGTTCAGGGTACGTTAAGTGTCAAATACATTTTAATACTGCGTGTATGATAAGCTAAATCAGTAACAAGACGTGGGTGTCCGGGTGCAGTATTGTCACAGTTCTGTATGATTTCGTTTATGTTGTCAATCGCAAGTTGAATGTCATTAACACGTTGCCTCCGATTGCCTGGCCGGTGTAAATCTTCACTTTGTACGCATAGTCACTAGAAGGATCTGAAAAAATAACAGAACCTAACCTAAGTGGTCCACATACGTACCACTTCGGAGTCAACATGTTAAACGAAACACTATCATAGCCCACGTACATTAATGATCAGGATGCGTTTTAGGGAGCCCCCTCACTATACTCAGCTTCTACTCTTCATCTTGACCTGGAAGTAACGGAATGCTCTTTTCTCTTTGGTTCTTGAAGGGGAACATTGGACTGTTACAGAATTATTGACTTTTAACTTAACTCTTATTTATTGAGAGAAACAGAAAAAAAACAGTACTTTTCTGACTTGAGACCCAGCTCAAAACATTCTCCCTACCACAACTGCAGCTGGATAAGTCAGTTAAGGACACTTTCGAGATCCCATCGTTCCTGAAGAATACTAGTGCGGACATTAGTTCAAGATTTAAGTCAAAGTTTCACACATACTCTAGAGATGATCAAGTCTCTTCGTGCGTGTAAGAATAGTTCTCAGTTCACCTCATATAGGAAGTTTAGGTATCTCTCAACGATGGACTGAACCCCAAGCTACCCTCTTACTCATTTGACAAGATCTCCCTGAAGAGCTTAGGAGCTGAGCTGAGCCAAGCTTTCAGCTCGATACCTAGGTTTAGTTGTTGCTAGTCAGGATTGGTCACCGTCAGTAAACAAGATACGCAATTGATCTCTTTTCAACACCACGCACTGGCGGCCGACCGTAGCAGGGTTACCTACAGCTCTCGCTCTACATACAAGCAGAACAAGAGCAACCGAGAAAAAATTTTAGTGACAATGCGTACTTCTATTTAGAATGTAAACATAATATATGAAACACGTTTCAGCACAGGAAGTTTTAACGCCAAGCAACTGTGCCGTAGATAAGGTAAGGAAGTAGCCAGAATTCATGTTAGCTATAGAGACAGGATTTGCAGGTGTGTTTATAGCCCCTCTAGTAATGACTACAGTAACAAGGTGTTTTTTTCACCAACATTTCAACGCTTTACATTTAAAACATTGAAAACTTTACTGCATGCATTTGCAGTTCCTTAAGGTACATAAACGAGGCGATTGTGCAATGCAAACTGCATCATTAGAGTCAGGCAAATTTAGTTCCGTAGCAGGGTAATAAAAAGTTAACTGAAACGAACATCCCAACAATACAACCAGACGAAAGGTGAAGGACAATAAATTAAGTACCTCCCACCGAATGAGCATTTTGCTCAAATAATTCTTGCACAATTAAATTCAAGTTTTCATACAGGTAAAATCAGTGAAATAATCACACAAGCACACTAGTCGTAGAAAATCAGGAACTTGAAGAAATACGTGCGCAATTAGTCATCATAAAGCTGAAAATCATAAACAAAATAAAAAATCTAAGTTGAACCTCATGTTTCATTCTATTACTATTTTCCACGATGTAAAACTTGACAATGGTAATTAACTTCCAGGGAGAGAAAGGTTTTGACAATTTCTCCATTCTTGACGAACTGAATTGCCTGTTTTCATTATGCAATTTAGTATCATGTCTAACGATGCATAGAATGAAAGAGAGCTGCCAGTGAACGGCATGGAAAACGCATTTCCATCGCAAAACTTCGGCGGCCAGTGATCGTGACAAGAATAGAAATGCTTCAGTAATAATCCCGCCAGTAATCTGATGAGAGGGAGTCCTCTAGTCTACATCTTCGCACTCAACGTGTTTTTCCGTTCATAAATCCTTTCTGCATTGCAAAAAACTTTTCTTGGAAAAAGCTGTCTAAATAGCAAAAAAAAAAATCAGAATTATAGCAAAAAAGTGACCATAATTTATAGACACTACTTTTGAAACTCCATTAAAATCGAATTAAGTTCTTAATTAACATCCTAAAATTATTACGTAATGAGAATATTTTCTTTGCATTGGTCCATTAAGCTATTTCATGCTTGAGCCGTACTCTGAATCCAGTTGTGACGTGAACAGTTATGCAAATTATACTGCATGTGATACTCTTGTATCACAGCTCTTGAATGACAACATACCTGTAAAAGTTAGTTGTTTTCGAACCCTTTGCGCGATATCTTTTCCGTCACAGTGAGTTGCAGATGATATCAACAGGGCATAGAATAGAATACAGCTATAAGAACGAGCTGTTTGGTGTATTCTTGGATTGCTACCCAATTTCTAAGCCATCTAACATTTCTGAAAAGTAGCTTTACAACTAAAGCTAAAAAGCAGTCGATTACCAAACTAGGAATAATTATGCGTTTATAACTGTATTTATTCCAATTAAAATTTATGGTTTTAATACGAGGAATGCATTTGTTTCGTACGATTTTAAAATATGGCTGCTGCAGCGCTGCCATCACCATTCCGCGCACGCGCGCTAAGCACCATCTTTGGATTAGCCACAGACGACAATACGGAAGAATTCTCTTACGTTAACTTTTGTGTAAGCCAGTTTAAACGCCTCACACTGTAGTTTTAATGATGTGAATCAAATTAAATAGAGCCACAGGGTTTCTTACCTTGGATTTGCATGCGCTTCGACGATCCAAACACTTGTACTAGACGTGAAACACCAACAAATAAAGCCATTAACACCAACACAACTAAACAGTTCAATCTCACACGTTTCAGAATGACAGATTTGCACTACCACCACGGCGTCCACTTAATTAACAACAGTCCTGATCACAAGCACCTGAATCACTTCGCGACAGCCCGTCACGAAAGCCAGAACAAAAGTGAACTCCCCAGCTCTGTTGCTACAGGTCAACTAGGTGAGCAGTGTTGCCATATTCATACACTAACACACCAACACCATTGAAAAGGCGACTGATTGTGAAACATGCGCTGCCAGGTAGATTTCCCAGGTAGAAGATGTGAAAGTGGCAAAATTTATCGGTAGATCAATGAAGTGCATGAAGAAAACGCCATGACCGCTGGAATAATAAAAAAATGATTAGAAACAATTATAGATGGACATAGAAGTAAAGAGATCGTTATGCTTTACGACAATGCTCAGTCATACGGGGCTTATATATAGTGACTTTTATTTATTCCGTAACTGTCATTGACGATTTCTGCCGAGCATCGGTTGACGAGATACACATCCTGAGTGCAACCAGGGCACCCGCGTTAAGACATTCAAGCTCATCAAAGCGCCCCCACGAGCCTCTTTTTCACGCTTCACTAGAAGAACGGAGTAGTAGTTGGGAAAGTCACCACCAGTTTTAATTTTAAGATTTCGACGCTGAGACTTGAAAACCAAATTTCATGTTCTGTAGGTTTCTACTGTTCTGTGTGATAATAATTCCCATGCCGCCTAAAGTTGACATCACTCATACACATGCACCTTAATAACACACAAACATTTTAGTCACGCACACGCACTGTAATCATACACAGGCTCCAGGAGTTCAGAAGGATAGGAGGAGGAGGGGTAACAGTCATGCTTTCAGTTATCTGTTTGTACGCAATAATTACCAAACTCACACTACACTATAATGATATGATTTCAGATACCCAATAAATAATTAACTACACGTGCACGAGGATTTTACATACAACATAAATAAGACTTGCAGCACATATGAATAGGACATGTGGTACTTAATAATTATTAAGGGGGCATCTTAGTGAAAAGCTTAAATGCATGGTACGACAAAACTAAGCGAAACAGTATCATAGGTAAAAATGGGTTTAGAACACATTTTATTCATGTACTTTTTCTCATTTTTTTCGAAATAATGGTCATTTCAGGAGTAAATACGGTATTTTTTTGCATTTTTAACCCAAATCGATCTCCTCTTACAGTTTTCATACAGGAACAAAAGTAAATATAGTTTTAGAAAGAGAAAATTAATATCTATAAACGATCGTGCGCCTTTTTTGCCATCAAAAGAATCAAAACTCACAAACCAAAAATCGAAAATATTTACCATTTTCACTAAGATGCCCCCCTCAAGGTTACACAATAGTTATATGACTCGCCGTATACATATTCCACTATAGAATACACAGTTTGTTGCTTGCTTGGTCCGTCTTTCTGTCAAGCTCTTAAGGATTCAGATAGGAAGAAATTCGACCTGTTATGTACATGTATTGTAAGCATTGTATTGTGGATACCAAAGGCGCATCCATCTACTCGAATATGGAATCTTTTTCGCAAAGCCTGCGTCCACTGGTAAATCAAACGCAAGCATTCATTATAAAACACGTGAATTTTCACGTGTGGGTCTACTTGTCTACTTATATAATAGTGTCTCTCTATCTCTCTGTGTGTCCATCCCATGACTTCCTATCTTTTACTAGAGAGAAATTATTGAACTGAAATCAGAACAGGTATGCATGTATTACAAGCATTGTCCTGTGGATACAAAAAGAGCCGGATCACTAAAAAATACTCAATTTTTTTTCTTTTATTGGCTTTTTTCTGTTACACTGCCATGTTATCAGTAAATACGGTTCGGAATGGAAGTTCTGTATATATTCATGAAAAACCAGCAGACCCACACATGAAAATTTATGTGTTTTTAATGAACTGTTTTGTTTGATTTGCCAGTGGACATGGGCTTTGCAAAGGAGTTTTTACATTGAAGAATGTGCCCTAGGTATCCACAATACAATCCTGACAATACACGTACACCCTACTGAATTTTTTCCTATCTAAATTCTCAAAAGCGTGACAGAGAGACGGACCAAGTAAGTAAGCAAGCAAGCAACAAACTGTATTATTATACAGTGGAATTGTTGCATTAATCTAATACTGAGAATGACCGTTGTGTGTTTATATATTTATAAATATATATATATATATATATATATTTATATTTAGTTAAAATTTATTTATTTATATGTTTCGTGTCACTTTCAAAAAAATTAGAGAGATCCAGAGCATTATATTCTCGAGTCCGTATCGTGGATACCGAGTTCGGCGGGGTATTGTCCTACGATTCGGGTACATTGTACCCGAATATGACACGAATTGCAGAGTCAATTGCAGCAGCAGAAAACTAAGTGTCTTAGTTTTCAGTAGGAATGTTGTCATTAAAGAAATACTCAATTTAAACGTTTGTCCTTTGTAAATATATATAAAACGAAATATATTACATTGCATTCTTACATGTAATTTTATTTAATATCTTTCCAACAGTATTTGCCATCATTTTTGTTGGCACGGGTATTATCCCAAAATCTCTGCCGTCATTTATGACGGCTGGGTACACTAGTTATACATACTAACAGACCCACACGTGAAAATTCACGTGTTTTCTTCTGAAAATTTTCGTCTGATTTGCTAGTGGACGCAGGCCTTGCGAAGGAGTTTCCACAATGAAGAATGTGCCTATGGTATCCATGATTCAATGCTTACAATACATGTATCCCCTACCGAATTTTCTCCTATCTAATTTCTTAAGAGCGTGAGAGAAAGACGGACCAAGCAAGCAAGCAAGCAAACAACAAACTGTATTATTATATAGTGGAACATGTAATTGCAAACTGGTAATTCTAAATTAAGTTACCATTATGATTGTAACACTCAAAAGTACGTGCATAATTTATACTATTATAAGAGCCGCGTCTGTCCGTCCGTCTGTGAAATCATTCTATTGCATTATTTTTCTTTGACAATTCAACTCCCTATCACTTGTATTATGGTATCCAGAATACACAATCGGTTTAATTTTACAAATAGAAATTATCTTTGGACCTTTTTCTGCTGAAATTCATCATGATGCTTTGATATTTTTAATTGATAATGCGAAAAGAAATGTTTTAAATTAGTTTGACCAGTAACCTGGCTACCACTTAGTATAAGGCCAAAGATCTTGGAAATTGAGTTATTATTTTCGTGACTGTGATTTTCTTGAAAATAGTTTAAAAAAGGCACCTTACTTATGAGCCATCCTGAATAATAGACGCTCTTACGGATTTAGATAAGAGGAAATTTCATAAGGTATGTATGTATTGTAAGCATTGTATTGTGGATACCAAAGGCACATCCATCAATGGGGAAACTCTTTTGCAGAGCCCGCGTCCACTGGCAAATTAAAATGAAAAATTTAGTAAAAACCGTGATTTTTGTCTTGTGGATCAAGTTTAAATAAGTAAGATAAGGTATGGCCCTTATAAACAATTTTTCTGTAATCTTTAAGAGTAGAGGTTTATGCTCAACGTGTAGCATAGATACCGCAATTCATTGATGAAGGGTGTGACACACACACACATATACGAGTATATATATATATATATATATATATATATATATATATATATATATATATATATATATATATATAGTTACAATCGTATCGCTAAATAAAATATTCATATTATCATAGTACCACAGGTAAAACTAAAATTTGTATTTTGTTTCATACATAGATCCTTAATTTTATGACTTTTAAACCAAAGAATTTTAGCGGGGACTATCTGGGCCATGTTAGCGGTAAATGTTTCAGAATGGAAGTTCCGTATACTAATGAAAAACATACGTTTAAAACACAATAATTCGTCGTAAGTCTTTTACACATTCATCTATAGAATAATTTAAATTAATCAAATCTAGACCGTGGAATTTTCACGGAAACTCTCTAGTAGGCATATAACTATAAGGTGCGTATAAATGGTCTCGTGCTGCACATATATATGACTCGCAGTATACATACATGGTGCTGGCGGTACACATGTGCAATGATTGCACGACTCGCTGTACTTAAGTATTACATACCTACCGCTATTCAAGTATTTCATAATTCTCGGTATAAAATATGAAGTGACTTGTGGTACGTTCTAGTTACATGACTCAATATAAACAGAAAGTAGATGACTCGTAAAACACACTATGTGACGAATAGTAAGCCATAATGTCAGTCATTTTATACACACATTATATGGCTTGTGGTACGCAACACACGTAATCGTCAAAAGTTTAAAACTTCAATTGGAGACTATGAATATCCTGCCAGAAACAAGAAGTTTAAAATGGCTCAAATTAATTACTTTTTGTACGATAATACATTAAAAAATACATGAATAATACAAGGATGCGCACAGCGTACTCATTCCTCATTATATGCAAGGATAACTTTACCTGTGCTGAAGCCTCGTACAGACCCAAAACAAAACTGCAAAATTTATTTAACAGAAGCATAGCGCTTGAAATGCTAAAACTACTTGAGTATAATACAGTATAAGGAAATTTACGATGGATCTCATGACATGCCATCGAGCAGCGGCTTTTAAGGCACCACGACAGGCTTCGCCGCATTACAGACTCTCCGCAACCTAACGAAGGCTGAATGTTTTTAAGGCATCGACGCCAGAGAAAAAAAACCGCGGCATCAGCTTTTTGAAGTATATCAATGAGGAAGCCAAATGCATTCAAAAGGTCCTTCACAACACGCTCCAAAATAAAAGCGTCATTTCAATCTTCATCCTGCTATCGTGAGTGGAAGCATTGTCAATGATTCGTACTAGAAGCTTTCTATGCAGCGCACAGTGAGCGGTGGAGGCTGAATTCATTCCGCATGGTGCGCGCCTTCTTCATTTTTTAAATAAGAAATTAATAAAAAAATTCGAAGAATATGCAATAAGTACGTTTAGAAATGCTGTCCTGAGGCTTCCCTACACACAACGTCGACCTAATCTAATTATTAACAAATGGTCTATTAAATAGGAAAGACATTTCGAAGCGTAATTGTGGCTTCACGTTTTACAAGTCAAGAAAGTATCAGGTTCTAACGAAAATTCTGCACATTTTTTGAGTTATAATTTTCGGTTATCATTTAATCAATTCAACTTATAAATAACATACGTGTAGCCATCTAAATCAATAAAAAATATTTCTTCTTTCAGATTTTGTTAAAATTATTACAATAAATAAATATTGTTGACCCAAATGTACACTCCGAGTAATGAACACGTTAGGCATATTTCACTGAACGAATTTCAGAAGGGAAATACAGCAATTTCAGCTGCAAAATACCTCAAAGACACTTATGGAAATGATGTGGTGAATAAAAAAACCTGTAGAAGATGGTTATCACTTTTCAAAATAAATGACTTCAGTCTAAAGTACAAACCAAGAAAAAGATACTCCAAAGAATTCAATTCTGAGGAATTGCAGGTTGTAATTGATGGAACCCCTAGCAGTACAACTAAAGAACTGAGCAAGGAGTTTAATGTGAATCATACAACCATATATCGTGTAATGACAAGACCTAAACTCCTTGCTTGGTTCACTAGTTGAACTGGTAGGGTTTCCATCAATGACAGTATGTAATTCTCCGAAATTGAGTCCTTGGTCGCTTCCTTTTCTTGGTTCGTCCCTTAGATTATAACCAAAAAATTAACAATTTTCGTTGCAACCTGATAGTTCTCCAAACCATGTTCATTAACATACTGAGTTCTACTTCCAACTTCAGCGTTCTACTTGACTAGGTGGAAATTTTACCACCTGTTTCGGTTATTTAAAGCAATCCCTTCTTTGTGACGATCTAAGCAGTATTGCATGGAGTAAAGTCTCTGAACTTTTAAGTTGAAGGCTATTCAAATAAGGTAAACTCAATCTATTACAATGAAGAGACTGAACATAATATCGCACAACTAAGTCCAGGGTATTATAGTCACTGTAGAATGAATAAATCTTGTACTTTAAGATCATTGTCAGGGAGTTATTTCCAATAATTTCTCCATTTGATGGTTCAATGCCAGTAAGTGAATATTTTTCTATTCAACACTGCTCTGCTCAAAGATTTATTGACACAGAAAAAAAGTTTTAATAGGTTGTGAAAATATTTGATAAGTGGTAAAAAACGCTTTGATAGCTTCACAAAATAACATAAATAGATACTAAGATGGGTCTCATCGTTTTGTTCATTATATTGACGTACTTCGCAAGTAGAGTAAGACATAGTCTAAATATTTTAACATGGTATGAATGAACCAATAGTCTCAGAAAATTTAGATTCTGCATAATTATGAATAATACTACCGTAGAGTTGAAACGTCGGAAAAGAATTTGGGAAAATAAAACACAAAACCAGAAAACTAGGATTATCAGATGAGCAGCAAAAAGCAGATAAGGCAGAATTAGAAATTAACAGTATATCAAACAAAGCAGAATTTTGCTGTGCCCACAACGATAGTGCGCACATTGCTTTGATCTGAGACTCGAAGTAAATCAACATAAAGGAATAGGCTAACAATATATTGCTGCGTACTGCACTATCAGACAAGATTTCTGTATGCAGGTGTAGCACGATAATGGAGATCGAGTCAATTTCAAGCTTTCTATGCAACTCACAAAGCAACTGACATGCAAAGAACATGGTTTGAACAATTCTAGTAGCGTCCACATAGACTGCTCAAAAAATATATTGTCAATGAACTACGTTAAAAGAAACAACAATCCCAAACTAATCAAGACGATAAGAGTTACGATTTGAAATCACATTTTAAAGTAATAAAAAAAATCCTCAACATCTGGGCATTTTGATACCCTGAACTTAAGCGTAGACACAGCCTCTTATCAAGAAACTTAGAGAACAGAAACTCACCGGACATTGGCGAGCGTGTGTCTGCGATTCTTCGAGAATCTCAGAGGATACACCGGCAGGTCACCAAGCGTCCCAAGTTCCGCTTCCTCGGCGCCAATAGAGTCGGACCTCTGACTTAGAGGCAAGAGCTTCATGATTCTATTCCTGTTCTCCGGTATGACTTCAGCAGCATTCATCCTGAACCTCAGCTGAGAAATAGGGCATTCTCTCTCGCCTGGACTGGGTGAGTCAGGCTCATCTTCGGTAGGCGTCAGCACATGCTCTATGGGGAGGGTCATCGTTTTTTTCTGAATCCCCGAGTCTTGTCTGCTTAAATTTTGCTTCGAGTGTTGATCCGTTAACGGATGAAAAGTGTGATTTTTCATGTTTAGTTTATGGCTTTCTGACGACACCTTCTGCTCGTCCATTTCACTATGTGGATGGCGGCTTTTGAATTTATGTAAATCTTTGATCCTACCAGATTCAGCAGCCATGCTTCGTGGGGCTAGAGATACAGAACTCACGATGAAAACTGCAATAAAGCATTTCTATGCTGACATCACTGTACACACCAAGTAAGTTATTAGAAGAAATCCTAGCTGCCACACACCAAGCGTCACTGAAGGCAAGCATAAGTTTTACGTTCAAACAGAGCGTAGTACTTACAAAAGTGATCGGCAAGTACTCAAATACAACACCGATTTCAACACAGAATATTTTTCAAAGATATCGACGTATGCCTTCTGTTAGCCTGAGCTTCACTAATCAAGTTCACTGAATGGTAAATTACCATCAGCAATTCTTCCACTCCTAATAGCAATATCGAAGGGAAATACAACACTAACTATTTTATACGTTAAGAAGCCACAGAAGTTATTTTAATATTTATTTGGATATACACACTTGGTTTTCTGAAGTTTTTACGAAGGCGAAATGCTTTTATCTTGACAGTTCATAGTGATTATCAAAGTTCACATTCTGACACGCTAAAGAAATTTACGATTCTCTTAACGATATGTGTAAGTCGAACTGCTCCTAGAATACACGTGGGTTACAAAGATAACATATTTTGCTGAGCTAGGCTACAACAGCTGATATGCACGATTTGTATTATTTTAAAGGAGGATGAATCACAAGATTTCATGATATTACGGGAAGAGACACTCCTAACTTATATGAATTTTAAGAGGAATAGGTAGCTAATATTCTACAGAACACTGATCAGGTGACAATGGTGGGATGGACACCTGAAATAATGGAAAATTAGACAGACTCTGGAAATCGTACCCTGAGATGATCTATGAGAATACAATTAGATTTGTAAATGACTGTACGCCTGTGGCTCCGATGGTAAACGCTAATCTTCAATATACCATCAAAGCCACAGCGTTTCTGATAAGGCATCGGTTTATAATTGATTTTATACCTCGTCACCATTGGTTACAGAAGCCCCGATTTGCTACTATAATAAAAACTTGATTATGATGCGTTAAAGTCAACGTCGTGTTTAAAGTAAGTGGATAAGTAATCACAAATTTAAATATTCATTCGTGAATTGCAGATGCCACCGAAAAACTAATGATAATTTTTTTTAGTGGAACGTTCATATAATGTAGACAAAGTTAAAATGAACAACTATTTAAAACTTAATGAAGGCGATAGGTGAAACAATTGAAAACGCATCTCACTGGAAGACGACTTTAATGTCCAACTTCGACCCGTCGACCGGTACAGAAGCGACCACCTCTCGTCAATACAAAAATAGCTCTCATAAGCAAGAAACAACAACCATCCAAGGTCCCCATCGCAGCAACAAGCAACAGCAAGAGGTGAAGCAACCGACCGACCCCACAGAAGGTTCCAGTACAAAATGTCAAGATTGAGGTATGTGGTAGGAATATTTCATACCAATTTTTTCTATATCAATAGTATAGCTATAATACTAAATGAAATGATTAAAAACGTCTGTGGAAATGATATTAATGGTAACATAAATATAGAATAATAATGAAGGTGATAGCGACGATAATACTCATGATAATACGAGGAGCATTCAAGTTATAACACTCCGATGTTTTTTCTCAGGACTAAAAACAGATAGAAACATGTGGTTAGTTTCAAAATACGCGTTCACTTGTTATAAATGAGTGACAAAGATGGCAGCACTGTACGGCACACAGAACTCTAGTAGCAGCAACGAGAGTGAGGACTGTTTTACCGAGAGTTAATTTCTAATGCGGCACCGTAAATTGCATGGATGACCAGGACATAGAAGGAGGTATATCACGTCATGCGGTTTTAATTTTAACTCAATTCTTGACAATGATACACTGCAGAGGTCAGCCTGCTTCTCTCGTTTAGACCTGCACAATCTAATCGCTTTGTTTACAAACAGCCGAGCTTGACTGTTTTTAACTGTAGGCAGTAGCTACCAACAGACGCTGGCTCCAAATATTCTCCCCTCTATATTCTTTTATTTCATGTGACTATAAACAAGCAAACGCTTCTGTTTTTAGGGTTTTAGGGAATGCATAAGCAAAATTGTTAAATTATAGCTCGAATATTGAATTTAGATTCTTTTAAAATTATAATATTTTATTTCGGGTTCTTACCGTCATAAGGTGACAAAGGGTACATTTCATGTCCCAATTAAAACATGGGAGAAAACTACATCGCTGCTTTCGGGGAATACCTTGACCGACGGTACCGTCAGACAAAAATACATCGGCAACATGGATTTTGTACGAAGAATTATTATATGAAGTATATGATTTTCGAGAGAATGCACCATGGATACAGGAAGAATAATACAATAGTTAATACATATTCTTCCAAATGGCAAGATCAACTACGAATATCCTGATTGTTTTCATAATTCCTAGGAAGTTTAGAAATATTAATACAAGGAATTTATTCCTTTCAAAAACGCTGATAATTTTAACTGCGTATTTGCAAAATATTTCAGGGCTTAAAACCACACTTCCGAAATAGTTAAAACATCCGACAGAAATTGCAGTTTAAAAATCGAACGGAAATCAAATATGTATTAACATATTAGTGTAGTTATGGGCAGCTGACAGTATAAACGATCTATTTTCAGTACTCTTAGCCAGCGTGCAAGATACCATCAGGTAATACAGGGTGGAGGCAAACGTATTGTGTTAGAAAGGCAGTAGTAGCATAAATTTCAGACGTTAATGCTTCAGGATGATATAACTTTGCCTCCCACATCCAAAATCCACTATTCAGAGGTTGTGAAACTTCTTCAGTCATTTAATACCTATTTCTTCCCAGAAGAACTGCAGTACAGCAAATACCTTTAAGTACCTTAGCACTCCTGCACTTATTTTACACTATATTGCTACAGTACATACTCATAATTTTACTACCATTTCAGTGCAGTTTAGGTTAAAAATAGTGAAACTAAAAGGCTTAGTTCAAACAGCACATCAAGGTGCACGCAGTGTTCACCACGACATTTTTGGCTCTGAGCGCACCACCAAACATACAGCGCTGTGACTGCAAGAAGGTATGCTCACTATGCCGTTAGGAACTAGACATGCATCACGGAACACTAACACCACAAGAAACGCTGACTAGTGAAGGCATTATCAGGACATTCCCTAGAGGAATCTCAGGAATCATACACATCTCTGGAGGCTTAGTTAATGTTTCGCTTGTTTACTTCAAACATCGTCTCATTCCCAAGAGTTTCATTATCTCAAGCTGGATACTGTAGCGTCACAGGTAATCTATCTACACAGCACAAGCGTGCCGTATGACTCTTGACGATGATAAAAACTAATGTCCTGCAACGTTAATAATTACATTAAAGACGTCGGAGCAGACCTAATATATTTACTTCAGGATAAATAAACCAGTTCCTACTTACCTGCTGAGATACCATAATTATAGTTTACAAATTAAACATACAAAGAAAAAACTGCGTACCACGTCCGGGTCTAAAGAAATACTTTTCTCGTTTTATGTCGGTTCAGAGTTGATTAAAATTGTTCCCACGAGAGATTAAGTGAGGACGAAGCCATAATTACTGTTGAATTTTTCTAATCCTATAAAACTAGAGGCTCTAACTGAACATGTTATTCAGTTGAACTAAACTTCCTAAGCAGGACGTTGACTAATTTTATGTACATGAATACGGACAACTCTGAGCTACAAATATGTGCGCTAAATTAACACCAATTAAATTGCCCTAGAGTGATAACAAATTTTCAGCAGAAAACGTCTACTAGGTTTAAGAGTTTTTTGTCATACGACAAATTTTGAAGGCATTTGTAAATTGTTTATGTTATCGTAAAATTTTGATACCGCATCTCTTAACCCTTTGGCGACGAAAAGGACCATACGGTCCTCTTTTACGGTCTTTGGGAGAATTGTTCTGATCATTAGACATTGAGCAATATGAGATTGCTACTAGGTTCAAACGCAGCGGCATGTTACAGCGTCGTTCTTTTGGCTGCCTGACTCTCAGCGTGCTTCATTGAATCAGTGTACAGACGGTCTTTGTGAGCTTAGACGTACAAACTAGAAAAAAAATTGGTCGCTAAAGGGTTAATGCATACGCTGCGTTAGAAGTATGTGAGAGAAGAAAGGAAGTTAACGAGAAGAACTAGTGCACGAGGAGGGTTCGACAGCGGCTGGAAGAAAGATGGGCAACACCGGACGTTCAGTCTGACTTCCCACAGGTCCTGCTGTCGCTGCGTTCATCAGGTTCTCACTAGCTTGTCTGCCTCGTTGCGATACCAACAAAAACTTCAATTGTTTTTCGTTGAAGCACAGGTAAACTTTGAAAGTGTGATAGAGCTCAATTTGAACAAATAGACTAGCTGAATTTAGAGCTGTTCATCATCGCAAATATTCTGACGATGCTTTTGATGGATGTTGAGCACTCTACAGCTCTGAAATTAATTGAGATTTTCCGTCAAACATGAACTTCACAACGATACAAAAACGATATAAACTAATGGTCTACTTAAATATCCTCATTGATCACTAATTATCTCAGGTGAACAACTTCATGCGCGATTCAACAATTGTAAATAGCTTATGGTATTTTAGGCTCAAACTAACTTTTACGAGGTAAAATAGCGTATAGTCATATTAAATGTTAACACTAAATTTTACACAAAATTTAATTACTGAGATGAAGAATTCTTTATCCAGACATTATGTGGGTCATCCGTAACTTTATTGACACCTTACCAAAATGTCTCCGAGAATATACTTTTTGTAAGACTTGTCTGCAAGACTCATACATATCATTTCTATCGACTTACAATCGAATTAAAAAAATTATCTCAAGACTGGACATTTTTTAGCGTAATTGGTATGAACGGCCGGAGAAAGCCTAGGAACTGAGGGGCACATTGTCGCAACTGCGTGCTCGGAGCACAGGCTTCTATAACAATTGTCCACTAATGTCCACGCTGCTGTATCTTCAAATATTATCATGAACATTCTTATCACCTTTTTTTAAATACAATTATTAACTTCTTCTGAATGATCTCAACCATAAAACTGCTGAAATTGTAAAACATGAGGGCTGTTTTTGTCAATCTCCAATGGGCTATAAAAAGGGGCAAATTTACATGACATGATTTCAACAAAAGTACTGTAAGGTTTAACTTTTTCCTCTACGTAATCGCCAAAACGGTTGAAATATTTGTCATATCGCGACGCAAGCTTCTCAATGCCTTCTTCAGAGAAGTTAGTCGCCAGTGAAGAGAGATAAGTCGTGACGGGCACGAGCTCGGACGCAACGGGCACACAGCTTCCAGTCTCCGAGGTCTCGCACGATTGTGTACGAAGCAGACTTCGAAATATATGGAAATTCATCAAAAAGTTCAGTGATTGTAAACCTTCATTTGTTGTTGACCACCTGATCAACGCACTGAACGAGGTCTCAGTAGTGACAGATTGGCGCCCTAGTCCACCTTCTTCATTGACGTCGGTTTGCCCTTCTTTAAATTGTCTACACCATTCCCATACACTATCCTCCTCTTAGAGTTGTGACCGCACAATTTGCTCATCCTGCAATGCATTTCAGCAACACTACGTCCTTCTGCTGGCAGAAAATGGATTACACTTCGTGACTTAAATTTAGCGGGAGCATCAATCGTAGCGATTGTAGCGACGCTGTTCAACTGCCCATACCTCGAGCAATCGAGCTGTATCTGATTTGACGATTTTATAGAGAAATAGGTAAGACCCTATAGTATTTTTCAAAATAAAATTATTGTGTTTTGGAAATTTGCATTTTTTTATAGCCAGATGGAGGTTGAAAAAACAGCCAAAACAGTAACTACTGAAGTGACCTGAAATTGGACTATACTCAGTTTAAAACACGTAGGATGATGTGCATTAACACGTTGCCTCCGATTGCCCGGCCGGTGTAAAACTTCACTTTGTACGCATCGTCACTAGAAGGATCTGAAAAAATTACAGAACCTAACCTAAGTGGTCCACATATGTACCACTTCGGAGTCAACGTGTTAACGGGTGCATGTGTAAAGATATACACGTGTAATTATCGTACTTGGTACGGTTTCCAGGTTCCTTCCATAAGTGTCAATGAAATTACAATACATATCTTAAGCTTTAGTGTGTAATTGTTTTAACACCTACAAATTATTGATTCGCTAGAGAGTTTGAATGCTATTAATTTCAGGAATGCAGGCGTAATCCTCTAATTTCTCAATGTCTGCTAGTGTTATGCTTTTTATGACTTGAGTTTTTCATGTCTTTCTAATCAGACTTATCAAAAAAATTGACATACAGGACGCTGTAACTGTTGTCAAATCATAACACAAACTAAATTTCCTTCACATGTCGCGTTATCTTCATAACTACATCATCTGATGCAAGGATGTACACGAGAGTACCGTCAGAAGGAGTGAAGGTATTTTCATGCTATGTTTTAACACGTTGAGTGCGATACGACCCGCCGGTGGGTCACTCAGGTTAGGTTCTATAATTTTTTCAAGGCTTTCTAGTGACTGTGTGTACAAAGTAAAGATTTGCACCAGCTAGGCAATCGCAGGCAACGTGTTAAGGTGTATATACTGAAACCTTTACTTAATCTCAGCTTTTGAAAGTGACCATAAACTGGTCAGAGAGCAATTATTTTTGACATCAAAGTAAAATAAAATTCGAAACTTGGGCTCCAGATCTCAGCTTCTAACCTTCCAATTTCTATCATCATATCACCCCTTCTCTTGGAAATTTCTGCACTGGAAAAAAATCTTAAAAATTCGACTGGAGCAGAGAATCTCAATTAAGGCTGTCTTGTCACCTGCTTGCAAACGCTGTCCAATTAAGGCCACTTTGGACTCGACACGAACTCCATTCCAAGGACAAAGTACGGGACCAGGAACCTCTGGCTGCTGCCGAGGCCTCATCATTTAATTAGTTCTGTAATAGCTTACCGCTGCCTGTTCCCTTGTTATGCCCTGGATATTCATAGAGATGCATGAGCACACTAACGGCTGGCAAGCTCAGGCGTTTGTTTGTTTCGACAGGCGTTCATGATGCAAACACCGCAATAAAGAGATGTGAATTGAAACTAGGTAAACAGCTCTGATGGTGGGCTTTGAAATGTTGACAACGCCTAGGATAAATATAACGATAAATAGCAGGTTTGGTAAGATATTGTAGTAGTTTACTGTTCTTGCAGGATTTCCCTTCTTCAAGGGAAATTTTTCAGAAAGACAATTGAAAAACTTTATACAAAACAACACATACTTAATTGCATCACTACTTTAGATAGGTTTGTTATTTAGAATATAACGTGGGAAAAATCAGGAAAGTCGTTAGTAAACGTGAAAACATTATGAGGATTTTGAGCCGAGGCAAATTTTCAAGGATTTTGTAAGGCAAGGATAGGAATATACAGTTTTATGTGAAGTCCCCTAAAACACTAGGAAAGATTAACAACCGTGAAGATAGAGCTAAAATAACTAGGAATATAAAATAGCGCCATTCTTGATAAACAGGTTTGATCGCGTACGTGTTCTGAATATATTTTAGGGTGAGATAAGAATATTTACTAAGCGTATATTCATACTAAACTGTTAGCACGAAATTGTGCACAAAATTCCTTGTCAACAGAGTTAAAAACCCTCTACCCAGGCATTATGTAGGACTTTGGTAACTTTCTTCCCAACTTGCCAAAAGATATTCGCGAGTCTATCTTTTGTAAAACAAGCGAGTCCAGAACTGATATTGACAATTTTCTTTCAACAATTCTATTTTCCGTACATCTTATGATGCACGCCTGTTGAAGAACAAGGGTATCGATATTAACAGCATCCATATCTAAAATGTCGATAACAACTGTGTTGACGACTTGCTGATGGGAGGTACAGCATAATTCTGTTTATGACTCGAGGTTGGAGGAATTTTACGGACAAGGCTTGTCCCATCGCATCACCTAACATTCTCTGTTTTCCAAACGTGCAGTAGTGGATGGGTTTAACTCACGTACTGCGATTCATATTGTAAACAACTGAAGATACATACATACAAATGAAGTTTTTAAGCTTTACGAAGAACGCAAAAAAGTAGGTTGTATACTTTACTAGCCTCGTATTCAAAAACAAACAGTATGAAGGACAGTGAAAGGAAACCCCAACTATGAAACCAAACTCGTAATTGATTCATAAATAATGGTTACCGGTTCTGTTTTAGAGACTAAGGTCATTCCAAGGAACGCTAATTTCCCAGGTGTGCTAACGTAGTCTTAATCAATTTCATATTCGCTCCCTCATGATGAACTCAATAAGTATAATTCACAAAAAATGGGCGGCTTGCACGATGAATCACAGAATATATTAGAATAGAATGTGGCAAACGGAACAAGCCGTTTGGTCTATTCTCGGGCTGCTATCCAAGTTCTCTGCCGTCTAAACCAATGTCATCAATCACACATAGACATTTCAGTCGCACACGTGCCACAATCATACAATCATACCACAATCATAGGCCTGAGGGCTCTTTATTCAACATTTGTCGAGACGATTTTTGAATATGTTCACAGTGCCAGCAGAAACGTTATTTTTGGGCAGCTGGTTCCAGGTTCCGGCTATTTTAGAGCTTGGAATGTGGTGAATTTCTTACTAATAATTTATGGCCGTTGTTTCGGTTTGCAAGTTGTCGTCTCTGTCGGAGAGCCCTTTCAGAGTAACATTTTTAAAGCTGTTGAGATATTTATGTCTAGATGAGTTGTCCTCGCAGTCTTCATTCTTTTACGGAGATGAACTCAAGCTTTCATCATTGGTAAAGTAGAAAGTTCATCCCGCTCATTGATGAGCAAATATCATCAGCAATTATACTGCTTGGTTACTGCAGCTAATATAGATCGTCACTCGATCATATAAAACGTTTAAGTAGAGAAATTGATCATATCAATTATTAGATAGACAAGTTTCATCAGTTGTGCATTTACACGAGTTATGCTTGCAGTCCCTCTCACGGTTAAAACACTACCAAGGCATGAGAGAATGTCTAACTTTATTACATGAACGGTTGACAAACTCGACGATGAAAAGTGAAATGGGCATGAAGAATTAAAAAATTATGGTAAATAATCACTTTTAAATCTGAAGTCCCAAATTTAGAAAATTGAAGAAAAATTCAGCATCCCATAGGTTGTCCCATTTCTTAAAGACTAGCCAGTTTCCGCAGAAATTCTACGATTTAGGTTTGACTAATTTGAAATTATTATCAAGATAAAAGCATTGAAGATTTACGACGAATTATTGTGTGTTAAATCAATACTTTTCATTAATATATACAGGACTTCCACTGTACATCTTATCTAACGATAACGTGGCCCAGATAGTACCCGTTAAAATTCCTTGATTCAAAAGTAAAAAATTAAGGATATATCAAATAAATACATTTTTCAGTTCTACTAGAGGTACCATCAGAATCAGAATATTTTTCTTGAATTTATACAGAACTTTCATTTTGTATCTTACCAAACGATAACGTGGCCGTGTAGGAGAAGAAAGTTAATAACGGAACAAACGGCGTGTTTTATAGTGATCCGGTGCCTTTGGAATCCATAATAGAATGCTTGTAATACATGCATATCCATTCTGATTTTAGTTCAATAATTTTTCTTCAGTAATAGATAGGAAGTAATGGGACGGACACACAGATACAGAGAGATGGGGATACATAGTCAATTATATATATAGATTATTCATAAATTTATTAAATTGTTTTTATTCATAATTGATCAAAGTCAGAGATTTCAAATGAAGAGATGAAATAATTAATCAAGTACGTCTAAGACCAACCATTTGTAAATGTAGTTCGAGGTCTCGTCGACAAACAAATAACTGAAGAACCGTTGAAATTCTATTCACAGATTTTATCAAGGCACCTAATCCTTGTTACACAATACAACGGTAAAATTCGAGCATTTATGCGTTACTATAAACCTCGCACATATTCACCCTACTTTTTTCTGAGTTGAGGGATATTATTTTAGCTGAATAGAACTATATTAATTCCACTGCATGAAGCTGCATGTCATTTTTACGGAAGAAACCTGATATGGCACAAAATTATTTATTGGTTAGTTAATTTCCGCAGGAGACTTAGATTTCCAAGATGAGTCTCAGTGTTTGGTAGATTAAGAGCCACACTGAACAGTTCATTAGAACCGAAAAGGACAGAACAGTATACTCGGACGGTAATTTGTCGAAGACCGCAAAGTGCTAGAAGTCTATCTGCGACCTTGGGATTGAAAGTTAAAGAGAAACTACTGAGCGTCATTCAAAAGACGGAAATCCAGCGTGGGCACTGAATCTCATTTAAATGATGAATCTGCATGGTAAAATTACTGACAGAAAAGTCTCCTCGTCAAAGAAGATGAAACGGATTCACTGCATAATGTTACAGGTTTCCTCGTGTTTACTCCTTTCATCTGTTTTCTCTGATCAAATTCCTCATGAAAATACAAGGTACTTGAAAATAACTCAATATAAACTAAGTTTTTACTGTTGATTGAATTGAACTAATAGTTCATGAGCGTATTTGATTAACTGGGTTCGGCAGCTGTTAAACAATACCCTATCACAAGGATTTGCTCAAGCATAAATTGCTGAAGAATTATTTGCAAATAAAGTATACAAGAACACCCATTGAGATACCAACGACAACAAGATTGTAAATGTTATGAGAGCAAAGAATGAGAACCAGTAACACTTTCCAAATAGTTTTCACTTGGTTTTCAGTTTTCTGTCATGAGAACGCAACAAATGTTAAGTCTCTTCACTCTCAAGCTTCAGGAGAATTTATTCGTCTGATGTTACGCGACGAAACTAATTTATTAAAACATACGATCTAATTGAGTAAAGTAGATATAATTCAGGCTTTACAAGATATAACGAAAATGTCAATTCTTTTTTACGGGAAGAGTTCCACTGAGAAACGGAGAACTTATAATAATTATTATGAGCTATAAGTTGATTATAACCTATGACTTAGAATTTTTCATGTTTGGTAGACTAACTTTTATTTGAAGTGATATTTTCCTAGTATAATATCCGTAATTCCTTCATTGAAATCTATGATTCTGATTGCTCACAATCATTAAGGAAACACCATTAAAATAATTTGACCTAATCACGCTCAGCAAATCATTATTTGGGTTTTCCGCCTGACAAGTTAAAGCCGAATGGAAGTCTATCACTCAGTCCAGGCTGCCTAGAAAGCAATGATACCTAAAAATAAAGTGCCGTCTAAAATTAATGAGTAGCTACACATTAAAACTTATTAATCTTCAAAAATTAGAATAATTTTTTTAATTTTCACTGAATGTAGACATTCAGTACTTGAACTATTTCTCAGATTTTCAGGTTACAAAAATAATATTACCATAGTTAGTTAACATTTTATTACTTTTTGAGTAACCAAAATAACACATTTCTTGCAATTGCCTAGCCGATGCAAATCTTTACTTTGTACACATAGTCCCTAGAAAGCTTTGAAAAAATTACAGAACCTAACCTGAGTAACCCACCGGTGGGTCACTTTGCAGGAAATGTGCTAAGGAAGGAAATTTAAAAATGTATGAAAACTTTTAAGTAACTGGTTTTCTCATATTAGCAGATCAAGTTAAAGAACATATAGACTGCTTATAATCACTGCAACATTTATAACTACTAGATTCCCACGTTAAAAATCACGGTTTTTACTAAATTATTTATTTTAATTTGCCAGTGGACGCGGGCTTTGCGAAAGAGTTTGCCTATTACTGGATGTACGTTTGGTATCCACAATACAATGCTTAAAATACATGTAAACCCTACGAAATTTCCTCTAATCTAAATCCGTAAGAGCGTCTATTATAGAGGATGGCCCATAAGTAAGATACATTTTTAAAACTATTTTCAAGAAAATCACAATTCCGAAAACAATAACTCAATTTCCAAAATCTTTGGCCTTATACTAAGTGGTAGCCAGGTTAGTGGTCAAACAAATTTAAAACATTTCTTTTCGCATTGTCAATTAAAAATATCAAAGCATCATGATGAATTTCAACAGAAAAAGGTCCAAAGAAAATTTCTATTTTTAAAAATATACCGATTGTGTATTCTGGATACCATAATACAAGTGAAAGGGAATTGAATTGCCACAGAAAAATAATAAAATAGAATGATTTCTTGTATTTCTTAAGCTTTGTCCTGTTGCTGTCAAAGCTATCGGTTAGAAGAGTGTGACACACGCACAGACGGACGCAGCTCTTATTATAGTATAGATGCCAAAACGAATTAAAGTGATGTAGCTGTTAAACAGAAATTGTGATATTAGGAGAAAAATCGAACAATTGAACACATTTCCAAAGAAATAAATCGTTCAAAAAGTGTTGTGCATATGCTGAACTCTGAAATTTTATTATGAAACTGGCAGGCAAACTAATACATAGAAGCCGTATATACCAGTAAAAACGACAGTAAAAGAAGAGAGGGTTATGGAACGCCTGGCACTAAAAAACTGTTTTCTAACTGCAGATAAAATTTCTAGGCAAATTAAAAATAGTAGAAATGTTTAACGACAAACTGTGTCTGGGAGATTGCATAAAATAGCTCTTTATGCAAGATCACCTAAGAAAAAGCAGCTGATAAGCAAAAAAAAATCCGTCAGCATGATTGACATTTACAAAAAAATATGTCAGTTGGTCAGAAGACGATTGATACAAAGCATTTTTCAATGATGAATCTAAATTAAATGTATTTGGTAACAATGGTCAACAGTGAGCAAGAAAAAAACATTGGTGAATATTGAAAACAAAACTATATAAAGAAAAGTGTAAAGTTTGGTGGGGAAAGGGTTATGGTTTACGGCGTATGTATCAGGTCAGGGTACATCACCTCTTGTGCGTTTAAACACGAGTTAATGCTGCTGTTTACAAAAATGTGTAAAAATATGTTGTGTCAGGATTGTAGATTTGAAAGTCCTCTTTTTATGCAGGATAATGTTTCCTACCACGAAGTACACATCGTTATGGGTGAACTATAGTAAGGATCAAGAACTAGAGGTTATGGTCTGGCTTCCTGTCAATACTGACATGAGTCCAATAGAAAACCTATGGAAGACTGTGGGACAAAACGCTATGGTGAGATATTCAACAAGAGGTGAAGATTTGTGGCTAAAATTACAACAGGAATGGGCCAAGGTTTACAATTGCTCAATGTCAAGATTAGTCGACACGCTGCAATGATTGAAAACAAATATAATAGTACTAAATATTAAAAAATCTATATATGATCTGTTTTGCAATCCTGTTTAGGTAAAAACTTTATTTCGCTCCTTAATTATAGACACTCAAAAAGTAATAAAATGTTGAGTAACTATGATAGCATTACTTAAAAATTTGAGAGACAGATTAAGAACTGCATGTTTACATTCGATTAAAATTAAAAAAAAATTGATTCCCGTTTTTTGAAGATTTGGAAGTTTTGATATTTGTTCCTTAATTTTTTACGGCCATGTAGTTAACAAAATATTTATTGATACTTCATCCTACGTTACTATGGCAAAATGCTAGCTCATTTGGTGTCTTTCCCACCTAAATTTGATTTGAAACGACGACTTATCTCTAATATTCTTGTGCTGCGCATTCCGTGAAATTTGACATTTTTCATGAGGCAAATGTTCGATGGCAAATGATGATCTTTGCCTAATGTTCTTGAAATAGATAAGACCAAAATTAAAGTGGAATAAAATTCAATGGAAGTAAAAAATTACACTTATAATACCTAGGTAACGTATTTACAAAATTTTTCCCATAACGTGAGAACTTCAACTGTGCGATTCTGAGGAGTCCCTACATAAGCTTAAAAGCAGCATTCAAGCCTAGTGACAACCCCATATCGCAGGCAAACTGAAATGTTCACGACACAGCTTCAGAAACTCGGTATGTTCGCTTTCATCTTCAATCAAGTCGAGGAACTGCATGAAGTCTGTTCCAACCTAAACTCCCAGAGCTGCCCATGGCGTACCAAGAGTTAGAGAAACTTCTTAGTCTCATGCAAGTTCAATTACGAGGAAAAAGGTATGAAATTGAGCTTTTCAGAAACATCATTTAGAGGAAAATCAAACCTCAAATCTTTCAGGGTTGTTAATTAATATCTGGTTCTGAAACAAATGCGTACTGAGAAACAAGCTTCATCATTGGCGGCTTTAAAACACTGATATATAATCAAATAATCAACATACCAGAGAACGCATTCTTGCTCTTCACAAACGTAAAAATGTGAAATGTGATTTTAGTTCGTATCGTGAAGGACAGAGAAATTTATTTCTATTTAAAGCCGAGTAAATGACATGAGAAAAATTTGAATCTGAAGTACTGTCAAGCGTGCTAATTGAAAAACAAACTCATTTCATACTAACCCTGAACAAGTTTCTTGTTTAAGATTTTATTGAGAGCGTCAATTGGTTGATGATTTCTTGGAAATCTCACTCGTACGACGAAAAGAAGTAGCAACATAAATTTAAATACTGTCAATTGAAAAAGAAGGATGTTTAAGTTTGATTTTAGTCTATTTGAGTTCTGAAGATGAATACTTTATATTCCGAAACTTACGCGATGAAAGTCCGATGTACACGTAAACACTCTCTCTTTGAGAGCTGTTTGGGAAGTGCACAATGAGTTTCCTTAAAAGAAGTCTGTCATTAAAAGGCCAGAAGCAAGCACTTATTAGTCGACAAGACGCGAGTGCATAGTCCTCATGCCTGCCATTACTAGGAGGGTTCTCGGTGACGCTCCTTCTAGAACATCAAAGAGCTCGAGTGCTGCCTGCAAGCATCTCTAACGAGATCAAAAATTGTACACGAAGAGGCCGTCCATCAAGACCTGGTTCACTGCAACTTCAAAACAGCTGCGAAATCGTAAAGGGCATGAAATTGGCATATCAAACTTGAAGGTAGGAATGACTAGCAAACTGCGTGCAACTTCCCACGATCTCAGGTTCAGTTCATCATTATTCAGAAGCATCTTTTGACTTGAGAGCATAACCCTCACAGAAGGATAAACAGTTTCTATTTTCTATATCAATGATGATATAATAAAATTCTCATGTGGATGAACATGTGGAAGACTGTGGTGAATTTCGAAATAAAAAACACATGAACCACTTACGTAGGTCCAATGATGTAAAGTAGCTCTTATGTACCTTAAGGTAAATAAAAATATATTTTGCATCCAAACTTTTTTCAAAATAATGTTGGTGTTAGATAATATTTCAGTGGTCTCAAATAATATCAAAACCCCCACGTAATAGAAAACAAAAATTGATCCTTAGTTCAAACAAACGTAAAAAAAATTGCAATAGATTTTGAATATATGTGCGTTCGAGCAGCAATCACGCATACAAGTAAAGAAAACATATGTTCAGAGGTTTCCTTGTAATGAATTTTCAATAAATAATTGTAAATCATACCACACAAAGAATTGTAATTACTGCAACTCAACTTCAACATTATTAGAGAAATATTTTTTATATAGGAAACGATGAAGTCTATGCCAAACATATTCGAGTTCATCCTCAAAATGCCAGAACGGTTCAAAGCTTTCCACTACGAGGTAAGCGAACTCGGAATGTATTAAACGATAACGTTTTGATATGAACAAAATTAAGATGCACGTTATTCTATGGTATTACTATTGCCTACCAAAACATTCCAGGAAAAATCTTGTTAAAAATGTTCTCAGCTTTGAAAAGTTTCTTGGAACCATTGTGCAGGACCATAACTAGCAGTCAGTTCTAAACTTGCAGTATAAAACTAATATCATCTGCTACAAGCGAAGAATTTTTGCTACAAGCCTGTTCTTCTGCCAGATTAAAAAATTCTTCATTGGTCGGACACAGAAAAGATACATGCAACAATAAAACTGCCAAATTTTCGACGAGTTAGCATATGCAACTAAATATTTATTATAAAATGCACAAATGTATTTCATTAATTTGCAGCCTCGTGTGAAAATGACCCATTTACCGAGAACGCCAAGATGATCGACATCTGGCCTAAACTTGTCAGAGATAACAAAGTGACTTCAAAATTCTCATCATTTAGAATGTACCTGCAACTTTTGAAGTCACATTTCTCGCAGTTCGCAAATCGAGCAAGAAAGAGGCCGCACAAATTAATCGCAAAACTTTCCAAAAGTTTTAATGAGAATTACTTGTCTCGAGTGGAAAGCTCCCAAAGATAAGCTCTTTCAAGAATAACAGTCACTGAAATGGAAACGACGAAATTTAAGAAATTTCGGAAGTAGACAGTATAAAGCCGGGAGAAAACGAGTTATTTTAAAGCTCATTTCTCAAAAATTGAAACATAGTATTCTTACAGGGAATACTTCCGCTAGAAGCGAGTTATTTAATACGCACCTTTATATGATTTTCGAGCAACTTATTGGACTCATTGGCAAACAGCTGCCTGATTAATATAACACAATTTCAATCTAAACTACTTCGTGTCGCGTATTTTTTCAATGTTATGTCGGTTCTTGTAAAACTTCACACCCCATCTTGATGAACGTCAGGACAACTTTGATCAATTTCAATTAATCAAACCAAAATATTTAATTCAAAACAAAATCAAGTGCAAGAAATGGCAAGCGAGTGAAAAGTTTCATGTGAGGAGAAAACCATGGACGCAAAGGCTGCTTAGTATTCGCCTCAGCGATGTCCATGCAAAACAGCAAACGCACTTGCAACGAACTAAGGAAATAATTGAAGACAGTTTCCACTGCCTCAGAAATCAATGGGACGTAGTGTTAGAAATTTGAACGGAATAATTCAATCAAATAGAGATGCACATCGCACACCGTCATGCTCAGAATTGGCACAGGGGAGATTTTCGTCAGGAATAAATAGTCAGCCGCCGAATGTGCGATATGTAACTGAAGCCTGCAATGGAAATCAGAATATGTTCCCTTTAGTATGCATTTGCCATCAATTCGTTATACATTATTGGCATCTTACATTCCCGTATGAATCGATACAGAGCCGCGCATAAGCTAGGTATGAGATATATTTTTGCTACCCCTCATTGCTAGAAGGAGATCTCAATATCCTTCACGTACTCAGCATATAGTGACATTGTCACGGATGAATGTTAACGCAGGAATACTAGATGAAGTGATGGCTGTGGATGGCGGTTGATTAATCGAGATGCCAATACGGATCGAATCGAGAGCTCGAATGGGTTCTCAGAGCTCTTGGTCACCCATCGAGACGATGTATTAATAATTCAAGCAGAGAGATGCGCGAAACGTAAAATGGATCATGAAACATGGTAAAAATATTTTAAAATTATCATGACTTTTATTTGCATTCCCATGTCTATGCAAATATAATGTGACGATCATGACTGGGTTAATCAATAATTTTCATGCCTGGTACGAGTATCACAAGGAAAGTCTTTTCATTGAAATTCAAACAAAATAAAAATCCCATTTTAAAATGGCAGTATAGACGAAACAAATACACTAAAACAGGTCATTGTACTTTCTCACTACAGAGAAAAAAAACGTATATGAGTGACAAAAAACATCTTACTGGCCCGAGCCGCACAGAGTTTTCTAGCAAGATTACATCACGAGCCACACGAAATGTTTATGAAACTCTTGATTCATATGTTGTTTCCATAGAGAGGATCGAAGTACATTCAAACCAACGTTGTTTTATGTTAATTTCATACTGGTAGTTGAATTCGTTTCTTATATGCATTAGTCGTACATTTCTTGCAGGAAACTTTCAAGAATACCACCGATATAAAATATCGTAGTGTACATGGGATAAGTTGATAAATTCAAAAGATCAGTTTATCCCTTGAATTCAGTCTTTATATGTAAAACGAATGAACAAAATATGAATTATTACTATTATATGTATACTCGTTTTGCTCACAGTATTATGTTCACTTTGTTCAGTTATACACAAGTAGTTAAATCAATTACTGGACAGAAGCTGCACGCATGAGTCATATAAGTAGGTAAAATCTACTTAGCAATTTAAAAAAATATATTTTTTATTAAAAGAAAAGTTTTAAGCAAAAAATTTCAATGAGAGCGAAGATAACTAGTTACGGAATGCAGGGACAACGTAATGTATAGGTGCAGTGGGAAGACTGTGCAGATATTTTACAGATTCAGTTTGCAAGCGATGTTTTTGCAATTTAACTACAAATCTACCCATATTATGGTAAACAGAAGAAAACAGTATAGTTGTTTTATGAAAACAAGAAAATCTTGAAGATCAGGGTGACGTCACAGCTTCTCTTGCCCAAAGTCAGGCTCAATGAAGGCTGGTATTGTATACTGTAGACGATAAGTAAAGCACCTTTTCATATAGGTAGCACTGCTACGCTAGCAGCAGTGATATCACAGAGCCATATTTGATCTTCAAATGTACCTTTCTTATTGCACACTTTCTATTTGAGGACTTGAGCGTTAGTCGGCGTCCTTATTCACTACGCGACGATTTACAAAAACTTGTCTCAAGCAAAACAATTTTCCTGGTGCTACAACATAGGGTGGAGAGCATCGAAGAGTAGAGGTAGAAAAACTTTCATTCCAATTTTTGGACATTGTGATCATTTCTTTGCCCAAACAATGTACGTATCAAAATGCGCTCAATCCTTCATTTTCAGATTTAGAGGAAATATTATTTATCTAATAGACAGTTCCCGTGGAAGTTCTACGGTTTACATTTGACTAATTTAAAATCATTATAAAAACGAATGTAATAGAGATTTACAACGATTTATTGTAGTTTAAATAAATATTTTTATGAATGTATACATAACTTCTATTCTGTACCTTATCTACCGATAACATAGCCTAGATAGTACCCGTTGAAATTCCACGCGTTAAAAGTGATAAATTAATGATCTATGAAATAAAATACATTTTAAAGTTTTATCCGTGGTACTATCAGAACTTGAATATTTTTCATTAAAAACACAGAACTTCCATTCTGTATCTTATCTGCCGCTAACGTAGTGTAGAAGAAAGCTTATAACGGGAAAAATTGGCATAATATATGATAATCTGGCGCCTCTGGTACCCACAATACAATGCTTATAATACAGACATACGCGTTCTGATTACAGTTCAATAATTTTTCTTCAGTAATAGATAGGAAGTAATGAAAAGGCGCACACAGATAGAGCGAGAGAAAGGGATGGAAATACACTGTATTATAAATGTAGATTTTCTATTTTTAAAGAAAAATTATCTTTTGGCTTCGAGACGTAACCCAGAACCGCAATTGAATGCAATTCGGTATATGTACAGTAACTGTGTTATTTGTTCATTAAAGATTGTATAGCACAGTTGCATAGAGAAAAAATTAAAAACAAATCCGTGCAATCACACCGTGTAAATGTGGTTTTATTGCAGGAAAAGCAGCAGTAATTTATTTTCTATTACGTATGCGAGCAAAATTAATTGACATGCCAAATGTTTCACTTTATTTTGAGAATTAAGTATCTGGTTCATTCACAACTTTCAGTCTGAAAATATACGTACTTGGAAATTTTATATGAACTCTGTAACTGCTGCCATGATTCAGTAACGAGGGAAACGTTGTGCAGGCAAAATTTTCTGCAAAGCACTTGAATATCATAGAACACCGAGTATTCATGATCCATTTTATCTTTATGGCAGAGATTCTGTGTCCTTGGTACTGTTCAAGAGTTTTTGTTCCAGTCAGCTAAGAGCTCTAATGGGGTGACTTGGTCGTACTTGAGCAGAAGTTATACTGACAAGTAGCTTGAGGGCGACCAAGTCTCGTGAGGCGCTCATGTATTGATGCCTATCAATACACAAGGTTGAAAGGAGGATCTAAAAATCGTAAGAAGGCTCAGTTGGCTCGTAGCTTTGTAAGTGCTGCAGCAAGCAGAGATTTGGTGGGAATCAACAAATGGCGAATTTGCCAAATGTTCAATCATGGGTTGCGCAACATCAATCGTCAGGGCTGATGGTCCAGCCACACCTAGATTTCGAAATGAGTATTAATTTCCCATACTGCATGCAGTATTGTTAAGCACCAGAACAGTAACTGCACCATGTGCTCCCAAAATTCTCTTTCATCGCGTTATCTGTAGTGTATTTTGCGTTCTTCTGGAGGTAACAAATTTTAAAAATTTATGAGTGTGTTTAATAAAAAATGTTACAACAGAAACTGTACTGCAGGTGTTCATAATTTCAGTCTAATTGTTCCAATAATTATACGCTTAATTTTTGGCCTGCTTTCCCAGAGGCAGAGCATTTCAAAATTCTTGAATTTTATGTGAATTTTATAAAAAAGTGTTCGTAAGTATCACATGGTTAATAGGCTCCATTAATAATTTTTGTTTTTTCTTGTACTTATTCCATATTATATTTATTCCATGTAATGGATGGTTCCCTCCTAGTGCGATTTCGATAGATGGTAATGAAGTAATGAAGTACGTCATCACTCAACTCGAGTGTCTCGTGAGCGAAGCTTCGCCGTTCTAAAGCTTGATTTAATATCCGCAGCTCAGCTCAGGTGACGGAATAAAATTTTGGAAGAGAACTTTTAGTAAATTCGATGAGCCAATCAAATCTTTAATTTCGAATAATGCTACGGGGTCCTGAGTTTGTCACAATCATCTAATAATTCTTCTTCTGGAATCTGAAGGAAAATATTTGAAATAGCTTGGAATACATATAAAGATTTAAAGTGAGAAAGGCCGAATAGCATAATATTTATTAAAACACTTTTCTTTCATAAGCTTGAAGGGTAGAAAATAGAAAATTTTGAGCAACAAGAAGCACTCGGTCCATAGCAGAGGTCTGGTGGATTGTATGATCACTTTGCGTAAAGAACTAAGAAACAACCGGAATAGAAAAGCATGCACCTTTGAGGAAAAAAGATCAAATAAATTCTCTAGTCCAGCCTACCTATCTGCAGTAAAAAGCTCAGGTCTTCTCAAAAGCATCCTCAAGTTTCTAGGCGGTTAACTTATAATACTTAATATTTTAATGTTTCCATATCTGAAATTACTCCTGAGTTCTGCGTCTTTAAAAAATTACATTGCGGTGTCATCATATGAAAAGAGATGGATACAGAGCGTACTAAAGCGAAAGTTTAATTCTACTAGAATCTTTGTATTCGATTTTAATGGAAAAAATACCACACTATGAAACTGACGACAAAGCACTTGGTTATGAACATTTAATAGGCGAGTATTTTCATGTAGTAACAGCAGTAAGTCCAATAACAATTAAAAAATAGTCTAGCGCAGCCATTAAACCAGAATAAAATAACATGTGGAGGAAAAATTAACCTCAATGTCGAGTTCTGCTCCTCGTTTCATAGCAACATAGCAACTATTAAAAATTATCCGCCAGCTGTGTATTTCACAACAACAGAGAAAACAAAATGTGATGACATTATTGGAATTTCCTTATCAATTATTCAACTCGTTCGAATCATTCAGATGTCAGATAAAGCTTGACTTTTGATAAAAAAATACCATTTTCCAAAGGTCAATAAATGACAGCTATAAACTCCCTCGAAAAACAAACAACAAAGAAAAAACTTCTTGGTTTGAATATTCCAACAGAGAAAAGGAATTCAGAATATATAATATTTTTCACAAAACAAGCATAATTACGCCGACACGGGCAATACAAACTGCCAGCAAGGTAGCAGAGCGTACTGTCCCTGTGTGTAGTTACGGTGACTCAGATTTAACTTTCTTCTTCCACAGCTCGTTTGTCTACGGTAATTGGTAGGAAGCAATAGTGGTGTTGCTACGACGCTTTACAGGCAACACTAGCGGAAAACAGGTATTTTATGTACTGATTTGCACACGGTGAGACATTTGACACAAGTGTTGACAAAGTTTGACATATACTATGTACAGATTCCTGTGTATGAGTTACAAAGAAAAAGGTAAGGAGTGAAACCCGTATTTATCTCGCACGGTCGACTGATCGTAAGAAGGCGTAAGGACTCCGTTTAGAAATATTGAAATGTTTTGTTTCCACTAGATGAATGAAATAATAATTCGCTATACCTCAACCGAGTTTTAAACAAGGTGTCTCAAAAGTAACTTACTCCTTTAATTTACTGAAAGTTCTACTAACTTTAGAGTTGAAACGGGTTAGGAAAAAATCGCAAAAAACACTGATGAACGGAGAGCGCAAGGTCTTTTATGTGATTTTCATTAGTTCAAATTATCCAAGTTTGTTCAATAATATAACTAGATATAACATCTTAAAATTTATGAAACATGTAAGATATAAACCTTGTACAAACTGAAGTATTTCATCTAAAAAGGTATCCTTATGAAGAAATAACCTATCTTCACAAAGGAGGAGACACGCCAGTAAAATCAAATGAACCGTTTGATTTCACGATTTGGAAACATCCCGTAGTCTCCCCACCTTCCCTGCTCCCCCACCTCCCCTGCTCCCCCACCTCCCCTGCTCCCCCACCTCTTTCCTGGTTTGTCCCCTGCCAATTTTCTTGTGAGGTTACCTCAAATCACAAGTCTATGTCACAAATACACGTAATTCACAATAGTTGAAAACAATATTTACCATGAAAAAGTTCAACTGTTGCTTGATATCCTGAGAAATACCATGGAAATAACTGTGGACAGGGCCAGAAATTGTCAAAACAATTGCGACTGTCATTAACAGAATATTTTCAAAAACATAGTCGTATCAAATCACCCAAACATTTTTATTCCCAACAAAATATATTTGAATACCATAGAATCAACTGTTTTTATCTTATTTTAAATTAAGATGGTCGATTACGTTTAAGACACCTTGTATAACAAAACACCTGCAAGTACAAATGAAGAACCATTTTTACTTAACTAATGTGAGAGCTTAAAAGTTCTCGAAAGTTTCCATTTACATGCTGATAGCACAGTTGCATACAATTCAACTCCAACTGTGAATAAATGTTGTAACTTCTCAAGTGTATCAGGCGGAATTTCACGTTCAGGGTTTCCCACATGCATCACGAATGATGAATCGACGCTCCACGAACATCTGCTATTCAGCAAACACATGCGAGCACTGGCGATAGATACTGCCGAATAAATACACGAATCTATGCGGCTTCACTATGTTAAAAGATGCAACATCGGGGATGTAAAACGCAATGAGATACTATCAAATACTTGAATTGGAGGGGTTGGTTTAATTATTCATACATTCAATGGAGACGTAAAAAAACTCATTCGATTTATATGTTAAAACAAGTATTCACGGTTTGCCTTGCCGGACAAGGTTCACAAAAGGTGTTAAAATATAGATCAAGCTTACCGTTTCTTCGAAATATCACTTTTACTCTAGTTATTTCCACATTTTCCTTTTCGTAAAGTTTAGTAGATAAAGTTAAATGTCAGATTACAAGATATGAGAAGCGGTGAAAATTTTATGAAAGTTGAGAAGTAAAAAAAATAATTGTAAAATCGAAATCAGAATAAGTTCTCTTTGTGATACACAAAGGGCAGCAAAACTACTTTTTTAAGAATGATGTATATTATTTTTATTGATTAATCGAAGTAAAGTTTAAGCCCATGAAAGCCACTTTTGGTAAAAATATTCTCGGGATCGTTAATGAGTTCTAAAAATGGATCAACAGAATAATTTTTGCCACTTTCGTTCCCCTGCGAAACGTCCAGTGATCACAGTAAATTTGCGCTCATTATGTCGTAATTGAGGGCAGTCAACGCTAACTCAAAGCCATTTTGGGCATTTGTAAACCATATTTCCCCCTGAAAGTTTTTTCAATTTTCCAGAAGAAACTATTAATTAAGTCAAGGAGGAAACAAAAAAATTATATTACTCTAGGCGGCTCGATAATGGCATTCTGAATATACAATGATGCAAAGAATATGTTCCGCGAAAATATTCACATGCTGTGAGTTCTTACTTTTGATGTATCAAAATTAATGTGCAGTGACGTTACTCTAGTAATGAAGGCTACTACTTATGAATAGTCATGTTGCGAGAACACCTGCATTGGAAACTTTACAATAGTTTGTTATCCACAGAACAGGAATAAAGAACTATACGATATTATTTAATTTGGAAGAGATGGTCAATCTAACAGAAGTCACCCCTCATCCTTTATATGAACAATGCCTTGAATATTATTACAACGTTTAAATTAATATTTCATAGAATACTGAGAGCACTTTGAGGAATAAATTTTGTATCCAGTTAGAACCTGGTGGTAAACAAAGGAAATGCAGTTTTGTGGGGTGGGTGGAAATGCAGTTTTGTGGGGTGGGTGGAGAGAGACATGTCGGAGGAACATCAAAGGAAGTTCACCCTGGCGCAAGGACGGCGAAGAGACCAACGATGACTACGTTAACATTCTTTTCAGGCCACCGACACAATATGAAGCACAGATTAAACTATGGAAATATGATAATTCCAAACAAATTTGTACCAGTAAACTTGCGCTAAAAACATAAGAAATGAGTAAGCCAACTAATACCGTGTGAATCACTGATGCCCCTTTTTTTCTACACTGATAAAGGTTGATGAGACTATCACAATTCCTAAACTTGAACTGTCAAGTCTGTCCCGACTTTGTTGAGATGGGTGATTCATAGAGCATTAGAGCAGCAAATTCTAAAAGTATTTTCTCAGCGTAATCACAGCATTTCTACAAAATTTCGCACCTGGAGAAGTGGAGTGAGTGTACTTAGCTTGATTCTTGCACGATTACGCCCAAAAAGAAATGAAAACAAACAACTTCATGTCTAATTTAATAAGCTCATGTTAGGTTACGCCGAGTCTTTTGTTCCCACAAAAAGCCAATGAGGGTCATCCTTTTCAGGTAAGCACGAGGGTAGGAATGAGCAGCGCAAGCTCTATCAAGGACATAAAATTCATCTCTAACACTGAACGGATAAAGCGCCTTACAAAGTTGCTAACGAATTTACCAACGGTAGATGTTTGATTACTTCATGCATTCTTTCCAATCAACTAAAAATTTCTTGCTTAAAATTTATTCAGAACCAAGTTACCCAACAATGACTTATTTAAAGGCATTTCCATCAAAGTAGTCATGAAACAAACTTTTATTGGTTACATATGCTTGTATGACATGAATGAATTAGTTTAATTTTTATATTTTGAACCTCAGCTGGCATATTAGGAAGAACTCAGTTAATCTGGACAAGGGCATCATTCAACTAAAATTTACTGGCTCAGTTACATTCTGCTTCGAATTTCTAAGCTAAGCCGACATTTCTGGGCGGCAACCTGCCCTGATTTCATATAGTGCTCTTCATGTTTTCCAGACTCAAACGTAATTTACAAGAAATATACTCATCATTTTGGCACAGACTTAGAACTGACGAAAGGAATAATCAAGTCAGCACCACTTACACAGTGCATCTAGGTAGTCCAATTATAATTATCAAACCTAATTTCAAAACCAATTAATGGAATCGTTGAGCGTTACGCCATTCTATTGAACAATCCGATGTTTCATCAGCTCAAATCAAATACCACTACCGCTTCACATGAGCATCAATTTTCTGAGGATTGAAATAGAAAGCAAACATGATTTATTTCAGCGTACATATGTGAAGGCTTGTAAAGGAAATGCAGTTATAATCTCGCACGCATTTCAACCAAATCTCTAAAGTGGGATTAATAAATTTTACCGTCTATAAAGAGACGTTCATAAAGTGTTGCACCGTACTTGGAAATTCCTGCCTATAAGTGTGGGATAGTTACGCTTGATAGAAACATAAGAATACGCGTCTCAACTTGAGTTCACGATATAATTTTTTCGACAACTGCAGTCTCTCCAGTTGTTGAACTAGTAAAGCAAAAACTGCACGCTACCGAGGTTTAAATCTTTCAAACAAAATTTATTATGCAAAAAACATGTATACTGCGTTTTATAGAGGTAGGACAGTAGTATAAAACCATGAGCAGTTTTTTTAAAGTGAGCCAGAACTACATATATGTATGATTCTAGCATCATGGCATCGATGACGAGGGAAAACCTTAACTCAAATTTGTGAAATAAATTACACAACAACTTTTATCTCAAATGATTTCCATGAAAAACATAATCCAGACTATAAATGCTTATTCTAAGGAAAGTAAACGTTGATGAGTTCCACAAAAACCTTTACATACCTGAGGAGCAAAATAATACAACACATTGATTAAATCGCCGGATTGCATATTTATAGACTACGTACAATTACGAAAATTGGACTATATACAAACAATAGTACAAAAAGGTTCATAATATATCTAAAACCCACAAATATTTAATAGGAAAAAATATATATAAGAACATATATAATAAATACGTGAACAAAAGTTTACAACACATTTCAAGATATATGTACATACATTAATACTTCGTTACATAACCCTTATTATTAATTGTGGCTTCGAGACGTTTATAGTAGTTCACTACCAGCCTTGTACAAGTTTCTGGCGTAGTCTTACTCCATTCTTCAATACAAGTTTCTTTGAGTTCAGTGATGTTATTGGGATCTCTCTTCTGAATCTTCAATTTCAATTCCCTAGACAAAATTTCAATCGGATTCATGTACGAGGATTGACTTGGCCATTCTAAAACGATTATCTTCTTCGTTCTCAACCATTCTTTGGTTTCGTTTGCAGTATGCTTTAGATCGTTGTCTTGTTGGAATTTCCATCCACGTTTCAATTTTGACAAACGAGCTGAAGGCAAGGAGTTACTCCTCCAATATTTCACGATATTTCCTGCCATTCATGGTTCCTTGAATGATGTGTAGTTTACCTACCCCTGATGAGCTGAAACATCCCCACACCATGATTGAGCCACCTACAAACTTAACAGCGGGTATGGTGCACTTTGGTTTATACACTTCGTTTTGTTGCCTTCAAACATGATTTGTGCTGCTTGGTCGTTGGCTTGTTCTAATGGTCGTTGGCATACTTCAGCCTGGCCTTGACGTAGCGTGTCTGGAGAAGAAGTGTCCTATGAGGGGTGCGGGAGCCAAGACCTTCACGGCATAGTGCCCTGCTGATCGAGTGTTTGCTGGCTTCGATCCCAGATGCCTTGAGATCATCCTTCAATTCTTACAAAGTAGTTTGAGGCCTTTGCACTACTGTTCGGACCAATTTTCAAGCAGCACGGTCGTTAATCTTACGAGGACGGCCAGTTCGAGGCTTACTGAGAGTCGTATTCCGGCATTTCCACTTACGTATTATGGTTCCAACCGAGACTATAGGAACACACAGTTGTGCACTTATTTTCCGATATCCCAAACCTTTATTATGGAGCTCCACAATACGTTCGCGAAGATCTTGGCTGATGTCCTTATTCTTACCCATGCTTACGACGTTTCAGAACGAGAGCTGCTGTACCAGTGACACGTTATTGGAGATGAATGCTGACGAAAGTTTGTTTGCCAAATAGTGAAATGTATTGGAACATTCTGGAATAATCCTACAATAATTTTCATGTATAATATCGAGAAAAGAGTCGGGTATTGTAAACTTTTGTTCACGTATTTATTATACATGTTCCTATGTATTTTTCTATTAAAAATTTGTGGATTTTAGATATATTATTAACCTTTTTATACTAATGTTTATATATAGTCCAATTTTCGCAATTGTAGGGTCTATAAATGTGCAATCTGGCGATTTAATGAACGTGTTGTATTTTTTTCTCCTGACGGTATGAATGATAAAGTAACGAGCGCAGCGTTATCGAGAACATTCACCAAAACGTTCATTGTTCTTAAATGACAAAACTAAGCATTGGGCAAGAATGCACGAAAGTCATATCACACAGAAATTTATACAGAGCTGGCAAACTCGGATTCTTGAATGATGTGTTTATGAAGGAATTATTACTTGGAAGTGTTCCACAGAAGCCCATGACAGAACAATTGAAATGTGAATGGCCTGAGCGCTCTCAATTGATATTCCCAAGATGAAACTAATTGTCATTTGTATTATTATTTAATTGACCATTCAATTTAGTACTAGCTAATCCTCATACGAAAAAAATGTTTTGCTCTCTAGTAAGAGAATTTTGTCTAGGTGTGAGCACAGAATCCAGAACTGTGAAAGGAATTTGAGAAAATTGCTCGTTCAGCCCTTGGGGTTCCAACCATCAATCAATATCAGAGAACAGCCAACAATGTATAGTGGACAATGGTAATGTATCAGAGAACAGCCATCAAACCCGAGCTTCTTTCAGGCTTCTCTGAGTTATCATAAGATGAAAAAATATCAAAAAAATACGATCGAACGAATTCACACAACTTATATTCGTCAGTATAGTTTAATACTCTACTAATTCATTAATAAGCGATGCTCAACGTACTCATATTTGAGACGCGCCAAGTTCCACTACATAATACCTGGAAACATGTGTTCCACAGGTGAGCAGCTTCGCTCACCAGCTCACCAAAGCTATCTCGCAGATGTGATGTTGGAGTCGTGTCTTTGTGCTGTCAGGCCAGGGCACTTCATAGTAAAGTGACAGGCTGAGTGAAGCAGTGCTTGCAGGGAGGAAATCACTGCGAAATCAAGTGGTTCAGTAATCAAATACTTTCAGTTGAAATTTTGAAGGCTTTAACGCAGTTTATATATCGATGTAAACATTGAGGCTTTGGTAAATATAACAATAGGCTAAAAGAAATAATACTCACGATAATTGTTTCATTTTTAAACTTACCACCCAGCCCTTACAAGCTTTTTCTTTGTTCAGCATCTAAGGAATATTATAAACTTGTCCAAGAGAGATTCTACGAAGAGAGCGAAATTTACTTTAAATCCAGTTATATATCTTTTTTCCTACAGCCCTATCTTATGAAAATCTCCTGCTTTAAGGTAGCCCCGCTAATTGCACTCGCCAGTTATTTACCCTAAATTGAGGGGAACAGAATCTCATCTCCATCATCGGGACATTCTGGTGAATGAAGCAAAGCCACAGGACACTCACGCAACGACTGTGCTCTGTCGAGCTCCCAATTTCTGGAATCCGCTGTCCTTCTCTGTGTAGACTCTATCGATGAAATAAATACTTATCAGTTTCATGGCTTTAAAATTAGTAACCGAAGCAAGTAAAGATGTGTAGAATACTAATATCACTATCATATTGAATTTCGTAAGTAGAGCTCCAGTGCACCATATGTCATGCACCATATCGAATTGCAGCACAATTGAAATATTAAGTGAAGGAATTTTTAAAAAATACTGCGTCCCTGAAACTGTGGAAAACAACTCAGTGAGAAAAAAGTCCGGGTACTGCAAGAAAGAATTAATGTTTGCCAATGGCTGAAGATGAGTCTCAGTGGCATCTGTTTTGAAATATTTTTAGTTTTTATGCCGAATTATCCGCAAATACATTTGTTGTTGGAGAAAACTTGTGTTTAAAGCTTATTACTGGCATTTAAAAATAAAGATTCGAAAATGAACTTTCACAAGTTATCGCTTTTTATAAATTTTAGGACACAGAACAGTAAAATAGTAACTTTCTAGCTTGACTCAGCGTTCCATAAAGGAGGGCAGTTTATTTACTACTTAAGACGTGGAATGGTCGCCGAGGAGCTGATGCGTAAAATATAGAGCATTTACTGCACTTACGGGCACACTGTTGCCTGACTGGTCCTTAAGTGATATTTAATTGGGTCCTGCACAGCGTTGCGTTACACTTTGTTTCAATGTAAAAGCTTGATAACTACTTCAGAGAAGCCGTGAGGAGGAATCTCATTTATTTAACTATGACTTGAAATGTAGCTCTATGTTTGAACCTGTTGAAAAATTTACTTTTCAACAGAATAGAACAGTTAAACATTTGAACAAGACGAGGGGAAATAAGAACTGGTCGGAAAATACACCACCACGTCGGCGAATTGTACGTCGTTATTATTTCTTTGTTTTCATTTCAAATTAGAATACAACAGCCGGCTGTTTTTAGTTGGCCCAGGTTAATTAATAAAAACTTCGTTTCTTAAAAAAATGTTGCTAGACTGCGATAAGGGGATGCCGGTTCTGACAGGTCCATGATTTAGCTCTCATAAGTCGCTGTTCTCAATTCTGGTTTAGTTCAGACGCATGTGGAGTCAGCGTTTTCATTTCTCACATTCAACGAGGCTTTACTGAACTAGTACGGCGGCAGAAGACAGTTACTAAAACTCATATTATGCGCACGGATATTTACCTCGTAAATTAATAGAAGTTCACAAGAATCCAGATGAAAATTTTCTCATATCACCATGAAATTTAATATTGAAAAATATTACATCGCAATGAGCAACACTAAAACAAACCAAACGAGCCGGAACTGAAGAGCAGATCATGGAACCTGAGTATAAAAGACTTGCCATTACTTCTACATTTGCGAATATGATTGTGAGAAACGCTCAATTACGGCTGTAAATGACTGTAAAAATTTGATAACTACCAATGATTCGATGAGATAATTTTTTCGTTGCCGCTTCGAGTATAGTTGCACAGATTGCCTTGTATTTTCACAAGATTTTGGTAGGAAATGTTGGTAGTGAGCAGAGCGCATGTAGCTGACAGTTTGAGGTCGCATGGCAGAGGTTCGTCTGTTAGCTCGGCTCAAGCTTTTCTGGAGGTAGTGAGGCGGACAACGCGTTGGGTCTTAGTGCTCATACTACCCCTGGTCGGAAACAGTTGGTGCATACAACTTTGGACGTTGGTCTAAAACAGAGGGTGCATAAGGAAAAAGTCTAAAAAATTACCTCATGCATTACGTTTTCAACGTTATACATTATTCTTTAAAAAAGTGCATGAAATGAAGAGAAAAATTTAATTTCCGTAACGTTAATGCCAGAATGTTTCTCGACTGTACACCATCTCCAACCTGAGAGATAAACCAATAGTTGAACATCAGAAGCGAGGGAAATGCGAAGCTTCTTTTTCTGTCAATAATGTGCGCCTTTCAAAGAATTATTTCTTTTTTACCCTGGCCAAAAATTCTACTGTAAATTATCACTAGTATTTTATGCTGCGAATCGGAGGTGCTTGCCCTCTAGTGACGATACTTTAGAGGAAGACTGAAGGGTTTTAGCAGAACACGAAGCTTTTATCGATGAGTCTAGCGGTATCTGTCTGAAAAGTGGTATCAGTCTAACGGACTCTACAAAGGACGAGTATTGTAGTGTAGGGAAAAACAAAGGAAAGTCACAGCTTCAAAGAGCAATTACGAGAAAAAATCCGTACCCTGTGCCTCGTAATTGGAAGTTTAGACACATCGATGTGATGTGTTAAATTAACATACAGGATGTAAACGGGCACCCATTTTGTTCTGCAGGCCTAATTAACTTCCTACTAGGTAGATACTTTCAAACCGCAAGCGTCATAAATATATTGTATCTTTGCCACGTGTTGCAGAGCTTGCCATCTCTGCCACGTGTTGCAGAGCTTGCCATCTCTGCCACGTGTTGCAGAGCTTGCCATCTCTGCCACGTGTTACAGAGCTTGCCATCTCTGCCACGTGTTACAGAGCTTGCCATCTCTGCCACGTGTTACAGAGCTTGCCATCTCTGCCACGTGTTACAGAGCTTGCCATCTCTGCCACGTGTTGCAGAGTTTAACATTCAAGTTGCTTTCGTTTGTTAAACTCTCGAGAAAGAAAATTAGCTCCGTGAATAACTTAGAGTTCCACCTTATCGAATTGTTTACGTAATTTAATTTACACTATCGAGCAGTTCATTTCTCTGCTTTAGATAAAACATTCTCGTTACACGGAAATGGTGATTTACATTCTACATTTACGCAACAAGGTGAGAACTATACTTCTTGCCGCTCAAGAATAGATTTTTGTGTCGACTGTATACGAACGAAGAAATCAACTCACACGCTATTTTCTTGAACACTTCATTAACGTAGTTGAAGCTATTATCAAGTTAGTTGTTTGATAACGGTAATTTTTCATTAAACAAAAACAGACGGGCTGATTTCTCTTTTTTTCATGAACCTTAAGACAACGAATTAAAATTTAGATATTATCTGACAAATACTATATTATATTGTTTTGTCGACTCCAGTTTTGGAAACACAACACTGCTTCATGAGTAACTGCAATTTGTGGAAACTCCCTCGCATTTATAATTTGGCCTTTCAACCTCACTACTTTCTCAAATCAAGACAATACACCAGAGAAGAATTCTATCCATGGCACAATTTTGGTCCCAATGTTGATTTTTTCCCGACCTTCAGTTATATCGATCATTGCTGCGGACAAAAATATAACTGAACGAGCAGTTAGGTTCTACCGCCTGGAACGCCAGTCAAATAAGCAACGAGCCTTAAAATTGCTTTCGGGCTCAATGGTGGCCCTCTGGAAGCGAAGAAGAGCTTATGACACCCGACACATGAAAAATTTGGCTGATAGAAAGAGTTCAAACGTGAAATCGTATATAAACCTCACCAATGTGGCCCTCTTCCACTGTAATAAAATAAATTAGCGATAAGATGCTACCCACACCTTCATTTCGTTTTCGAAAGACTATGATAAGTTTTTGCACATATTTGTTGAACAACTCAAATAACGAATGACAGGTTCTCCAGATAATTTACATCGTAATTGACAAAGCTGGAGAAGAAGCTACATATTTTTAGCTCGCAAATTATGAATATTTCATACCGTGGACACCAAGTTAGACCGCTCAGGCTACTCAGACAGGCTTTAGCTGCATAAAAATTTAATCAATGATTTTGTGCCCTAAGCCAAACCGACAGCAGTACATCAGCATCTTTTAAAAAGTGTTATTAAAATATGGGTTCAAATATTTTCCAACGGGTCCAACAACACTAAAATGAGGGAGACAATAGCTCCAAAAACATAATAGGGCGATTGTGTACACTGAACACGAAGTAAAAAGCAACAACAAAAATTTCCAACACTTCAATGCCAACACCCTTCAATGCAGTCATCAGTCCTATTCACAAGCAAAAATCTAAATATAAGAAATTCATGTAATTTTTCGTATTTATGTATGTTTCTCTTACATAGCAAATTGACTTAAGAGAAAATGGAGTATAATAATTTCAAAATATTTTCGCAGAGCGTGTCAAGCCTGTGCCTAATCTCATTGACACTTGAACACCTGTAACAAAATTCGAATGTTATTCCAAACCTCAAATTTTTCGCCCTAGATTGAGTCAACTCTTTATTTGCGTATAGTTTGATGCATTATAGCTTGTTTGGTCTATACGTTTGAAACAAAAAGTAGCGTACCTGAAACCTAACTGGAATTTGACTGCATATAAAGAAAAGGGTTAGGAGTCCTGTATAATAACACAGAAAAATTGCATCAATTAGACAATAGACTTTTCTCGATCCAGGAACAAGAACATTGACCAAAGACGTAACTAATCCTCGCACAACGGGTGCACGGCAATGGTTGCACTGTTACGGGTACTCAAAATTGGTGATTTATTCGACCTGATTTCTGTTGCTGGTTAATATTGACAATTATTGTTACTGTCTTTAATATCATGATTTCTATTATTGACAAAATGAAACTATGTAACGTTTAATTTCCACTGATGCTATTTGGAATATTGTAAATACTATCATACTTATTATCTAGTATTCTCAGTAATAGTGTTATAATCGTGTCAACGCTATTTCACATACAAGTTCAGCTCTAATGTTAAGAATTGGAGTGCACAAGTAAGAAGACGCGGTGTCAAATCAAGAGACGACGTTATTGTGTTTGATCAGGAGGTCGTTGTGTGGATGATGTAGTCGTATTCTTCAGAAAATTAAGAAAATACTCAACATGAAGCCTACAAACACTGAAAACTAAACCTATAACACGGTGTTCCCAACCTGTGGGTCACGACCCCAAACGGAGTCGCGACCTCATTTTCAATTATTTATGAATTCACCTGATACATACATTTGTGTGTTTGTGTTTGGGAATAGCGTTACATTATAAACGAGTTTTTGAAGTACAAAGGAACACAGAATTATTTGAAGGAATGGGAGCATGTATCGATTATTTGTTCCAAAATGGGTCGACGTAGGTCACCAGACCCGGTAAAGCTTGGGAACCACTGCTGAGTATAAGACATGAAGCCTACAAACTCTGAAAACTAAACCTGAAACACATGAAGCCTACAAACACTGAAAACTAAACCTGAAACACATGAAGCCTACAAACACTGAAAACTAAACCTGAAACACATGAAGCC
>VCRD01000162.1:199272-228136 GCA_006783055.1 Trinorchestia longiramus
GCTTTCAAGTACAATCTTGCTAATGCAATACTTCAACTTAACCCGTTAATGCTGATTTGCAAACCAACTTGGCACATCAAAGAAGTTATACAGGTGTATCGTCAATCTTGCAAAAGTTATTATTAGAATTGGACTGCAACAACAACGAGGGGAATACTGAACGTGTTTTGATCAAATTACAGCATCTTCTATGTTTTTTCAATATTGTATGAAAACTATATAACGATTTCGATGTATCAAGTTGATTTTCTAATCGGTAATCATGGGTTTAACCCTGTTTTTTATCATACATTTCGTTAACATTTGAGCATAAAATATAGCTCACAGTATGAACAACAATTCCATGCTGTTTTAATGAGATTATTGTTCACTTCTGTTCACTTGTTCTCGCTTCCTAAATACGCCTTGTATTCTACTGCTTTGCAAGTTTTTCTCAACGAGATTTTATGCAGCCATCACCGTTGTGCTTACATGACGGTGTACAAGGCACTCGTATTAATATTTGAAGTCAATTTTACAATTTAAAATAAATATGTAAGTTTAATTTTGGCGAAGAGCATCTTGAATTTTGTGTACATGTCATGCATGCAATTAATTTTTTTCTAAAAATAACTATTTCAAAAAATATCAAACTTTTTTGGAAATAGAACGCACAATGATAATAATGAGCGGAAGCTGTGATGATTGCATGATTAGTGATGATTTCGCAGAAAACACTGCCGTTGTCAACCACGACTGATAGAGTCGAACTTCCACCAACATGGCGATATTTATTAATTGCATAGCGATAATGTTTATATAGCGATGATATTTATTTTGAAAATAAATATCATAGTGTAAGTTCAAGACTGGAAAAAGGACACATACGATGTGTGACATTTATTCATATACAAACGTAGTTCTCCGTAGTTCATCTAGAAATGGTACGAAATCTAGTGCACGAATAATAGACTGATGATGTGTAAAATTCGAGGGAAACTTTACTTTTTGTGGAACAAGACTGCATTGAAAAAAGTTTAACTGAGCAGTAATGGAGTAGTAAACAATCATATTGTATTCACGTGTATGATTGCTTCTAGACTGCGACATGCATGATGACTGGAGTCTTGTTTTGAGATTTTGAAGTTCATTTGGTAGTTTGTGGCTGATGTTTTGAACCCTAAACTGAACACAATTTTAAAGCGTATTACTTTCTTCAAACTGATGTAATAATTGCTGAAAACTTGCTTCTTATCAGTTATAAAGCTTCTTAAGGGAAAATTGTTCAGTGCTTCCACACTTTCGGAAAGGTTTCGTGGCACTGATGTACTGCGCTCTTGAGAACTGAGGTTACTGCAGAAGAAAATAAATTAGGGTGCTGTGCAAGAACACTAAATTTGGCAGAGTTATTTAGTTTACTGTTTGTTGTACAGCACAGATTGAAGGTTCTGTGCGATGAATAGGGCAATCAGTTCTCGTTCAGCCATCGATACAGCAAGTTTTGGACTGACTTTTTGCAGCAGGTCTAGCCGAAAAAGCAACGATCGACTTGTGACAAGTTGAAGGTAATCTTTAGTTTTCATCTAAGAATTTTCTCTCGAAATAGTTTGAACGCAGGATTGATATCGAACGTGCAGCTAGTGGAGCTTAAGTATATACCTTAATATGAAGTTAAGCAGAGCAGCGTATGAAAGTTAACCTCTCTTTTCTACTGCTTACTCATATGAATGCGCTGTGAGCACTTTGTGCTAAGACCTTTGTGCTTTCGTCTCTTTTTCACGAGTAGTTTCAAACACGCACGATTTGGAGCTCACTCAATCGATACATTATGATTCTTGGCAAATGTGCATTCGCAGAAACACTTTACTGCATCAGTGAAAATAACAGTTGTGGCATCAAAAACCCCAGTCAAAGTCGATCAATCTCTCACGTGAAAAATAGTTGATACAGCCAACGATATCATGCGAAACTATTCCTGTCATATAACTGTACACATGAAACAGGATTTTATTCTTACTGTTCAAGTGCACATTACTTCCAGCCTGCATGTCATGGATAATTGAAAATTTTTTCGTTAACTCTCACATAGTGAATTCATGTTTTAATTCACCAAGTTTACTTCACAAGTCTTAATTATCAAATGTAACTATCATCCGCTATTGATATCATTATAAATAATGTGAAAAATGGAAACTGGTTTACCAATTATCTCTACTAACGAACACACGGCACTTCAAGACATCTACAAAATTAAAGTTTTCATTTCCCTACAAAGTTTAACTTCATTTACGTTCTATACTGTTTTCACATTCTTGTGGGATATCATTTCTAGTTTATGAACAACAGGGCTGCCATAGAACACATTTTTAACGAGGACTTTGATTAAAACTTTGCATGCTCCACAACCTTCGATAATTGCAAGCGCACATCTGCCACACTCAGCGCTGACGTAAGTACCAACCGATTTAATAAATTCCTATTATGTAATCAATTATGCAACACCTTCACCTCCAGTTCCCAAGAAACATCCTCGGTGCTCACTATGAAACAGTAAGAAGGGCAGAATTTAACCCTTGAGCTCCAAACATGGACGTCACTAGCTTCAGGCAAACTATACCCATGTTCAGTGCTCCAGGGTTAAGACGCATACCTTGACACGTTTTACAACATTACTCGTAGTTATTTAGATTATACATAATATGACCTATAGTAGCCATTTAGAATACACACTATGGTGTAGCACGACTCTCTGTATTTGAGAGTGAAAACATAGTACACCGTATTACGGAACAAAATTGAAAGATAAAGCACAAAACATAATATTAAACATCAGCAGGACCTACAGTAATTGGGAGATTAAATATAAAATGCACTATAATACAACACATCATACTGCAATAAAGATACATCTGGTGAACGACTTACAGTAAGTGGTTAAAATAAAAACTGAAGCGAGAGGAAAAACAAACAAAAACGAAGTCACTCGTGCAAAATGTCAGCTGCCTTCCCTGGAGAGTGAGGGAGACAGCGACTTGATAGAAAAGGAAAGAATGAGGCATAACAGCCAAGACGGCAGCTGCTTCCAGAAACTAGCACAGCTAATGCTAGTGAGAGTAGCTTAAGATATCAGTGAAGTGAACTGTTTCTCGAAAGCACACTGACGAAGATAATCTCTATTCCGTCCACGTGAAACTCCAAAATGCAACAGCTTCGCCGAGGAGCATTAAGTCCGTAAGTTCAGGTGTGCAACATTGATCATCAGTGCATTCTTCTGAGAATCAATTCTTATGTATTATTGCGACACGCTCACAGTGGTGCAAATGAGAATTATATTGATTCATTTACTCTTTTTGACTTCACACAATAGTTCATTCATTTAAAATTAGCGAAGAGTTATTAAAAGAATGGTGCCTAATGAGAGTTCGAAACAAGCAGGATAAAATTTCTGAACGCAATGCAAAATCAAGAGTGAACTCTTACAGTCCAGTACGACAATGAAGCTTAGATGTACTCATGACATCGTGTACTCTGATTGCTGAATGATTTACGAGCGTCTCAAAAAATGCCGCTGCCGTTAATGAGTTCAAGCCGCCCGCTGCCTAAGCTAACATTTGCTATTCCATTTCAGGCGCAAAACTTGGAGCTGGCACAGGCGGCATTCACACATTTTTATTCATTATATAAATTAGTCATTTACTCACATAATAAATAATGAAAACAACCACTTCCACAAAAGTGGCAAAGATCAAGCCTGAATTAAAAATAAGTACCCAACTTAATTTGAAGGTAAGAATGATTAGATTATAGTTTATAATCTTTGTCAGACTACAAAATGTTGTGTGGAACAGATAGAGGCAGCACAGAAGACTGGAGCCACTGTGAAAGCCCCTCTGGCGACGATGAGGCCGACAGCATAAGCTTGGGAGGCCTCGCCAGGCTCTGGCCATGCCCTTTGGAGCCCAGTGCATTACAGAGGCAATCGATTGCCTTGAGTTAGACAAATGAAAGCACAAAAACAAACAAGGGTTCAATATGTTATGATGAACAAGAGTTTTGCTTGTCGTCTTCAAAAATTGCTAATGAAGATTAAAAAGACGCAGTTTAAATATAACTGTGGGTGAGATTAATTTTTCAAACGACGTTAATTGGAATGCAAAGTATCCGAACTGAAACAAGTCTTATGAATTCAGAGGCCTATGAGTTGTGCTAAATTATCTCTAGAAAAGAAACGATCACTTACAGTATGTTGGAATGCTCAACAAAGACGATCTGACAAAAACTTACGTAAAAATCGTGGAACGTCAATACCGCTTGATCGATTCGGCGCCAGTGGAAATGGCAAATTTAAAGTTCATTGTGCTGCTCAAATACATAAAATATTCACGTGTCAGTAACTTGATTGACTTACTATCACGTACAAGAAATATCAAATTTTCAAATTGGGTCATACTCAAAGAGCATTAGCTGTACACATGACCTCATGAACCCTAGCACCGAATCATTGAGTTATTTGCACACATGCATCATAAATGCACGCAACACTGTGCCCTACTTACCATTCAACCTCAGTACAAAGCGTACTGATAAAAGTGATAGTCGTGAATTGTGACATTAGTTAGTTAGTTAGTTTTAATTTTCTAAATACTACTAAATTGTAATATTTACAATGAGTGAAAAGTTGCGATGGAAATTGAGTAGAAAAAGCATGAAGAGAGATAAAAGATGTTTTAGTTGCTCTAAATTTGGCACAGCGTAGAAGCTCTGTATTTGAATGGAAATTTTCATGGTACAGCAGAACTGAAACATTTTTCATATTCTATGTCAGGACAGTATTTAGGAATAAAATGTTCGCGACGAACGAATAGAAAACTTTATTGGAAATTTACATTGAGCACAAATCACTGCAGTATTATGGCAAGTGATTCTGTTGAATGCAATGAAACCACACGTAATTGATCAACTGATTGCATCTAAAATATATTGATAAATTAGGTATTAGATAAAGAGTTTCTGGTTACAAAAACTCTTGTGGTTTGTGACTCAGTGTTCACCGAGGCAGGAAGCTTATGTCTTCGCACGCACTTCTCGCTGGAATGCTTCATAACTGGTTGACAATAGTAAGCTATATGAACGTGTAGGTGCGAAACTTCGTATCGTAATTCAAAGGATACACTTCGAAGGCAAAAGATATGCTAGGTATGTTTTTTTATACATTCACTAGTTGGTCCACACATGAAAATATTCGCGTGTTTTTTTATGAATTTTTCGTTTCATTTTCCAATAGACTCAGGCTTTGAGAAAGAGTTCCCACATCGAAGAATGGGCTTTTGGTATCCACAGCACAATGTTTAGAATACATGTATACTCGTTCCATTGTGAAATCAATACTTAGCCAATACTTAGTGAAAGAAACACTATTTCAGCTCCTTAGTAATGTTTCGTTTCCAATTAATTCACCCTATTTCATTTATGCCTAGTTTCCAATTCCCTCCGTAAAAGTCAGCAGTCAAGTAGGACACGAAATATACATTACATATAGACATTGGATTTTATTATGTGGAGAGATTCCTTTATACTACTATCTCTGCGATAAGAAGTTACTCCCTGATGGACGACGAGTCAATTCTTTTTGATGTCACTGAATTGTCGCACAAGAATGACTTGCACGAGTTAGTTCGTGAAATAGCTACTGAAGGCACATACTGTACATCAAGGGCCACTGGCGTAGTTGTGTTTGTATTCTGACGAGTGCGACGCCACTGTTCACAAAAATAAAAAATTTAATCTATCAATGACGCTAAGTGACTAAATCGAGCATAATGATAAAACAGCTAAAATTCATCAGCATTCGTGGCTTTCCCTCGAATGTGATGCTACTGAAAAGTACAGGAATTACACTCAAAGTTCTTTTGTCTGTGGTTGAGAAAATGAATTCATTTCGCTGATGGTTAGTTTGAAGCCCAAACTGGATGCGGTTGCAGCCTAATGGAATACCAACAGGGCCTATTTATACAGGGGCATGAGTACCTCGGCGCTCAATCAGTGTTTTTTCTCTCAGAAATGAACATGAAATTGGTTTACATCAGGAATTCAAATGAAGAACATGATAAGAAAATCTAATCAATGAGGTGATCGATGCTAATTTTGGAAGTTCGTTTCAAATTGTCATTCTTAACTTTTAAAAACTTGAATAGAAAGGAAAAGTTTCATGGAATATTACGTTAGCGATTTCTTTTTATGTCCTGAGATATTCACGTGAAAAATTGGCCTCCTCAACATTATTCTCATTAGGATGATCACCAATGAAAGGAAAAGAATGGAAAGGAAATATTCCTAAGAAAGCCAATAAGATCTTTCCAAAGAAATTGTATAGATTGAAGCTTCGCCCAGCGCTCATTGGTCAATACATCCACTGATGTTAAGCTGTCACTGATCGTACGGACGAATTACACTAGTAACTGCAGCTGTTTACATAATTTTGGTATTACATACGATATAATTTACTTGGGAAAAGCTTTAGATTACGAATAAGTTACGGATGTCAAGGCTTTCATCATCCATGAAACAACTGATCATTCAGCGCGCAGGACAGCGCTAATGAGTTAATTATGCAGCCTGCGCCTGAAATTCGATCGCACCAGCAGCTTTAGTCCAATTACAACAAAAAACAGATCAACAATTTTACATTGGCCTCTTTCAGAGAAATTCTGTCAGAGAAAGAATCTGACTAATCACTGCATGGTCATATACAGGAATATATATTGTCGTGTGAATGCCACTGTAGAATATTTATTTCATAATAACTGATATGGTAGGTAATTTTCGTTTAAATGGAAAATAATATGAATCCTAAATTTGGTTTATTGAGGCAGTTTAAACTAAATTTTAAAATGACAATTTAAATTTAATAAGAGGGTGACGCATATATTACGTATTATTTTGCGAACATATATGCCAAGAAAGCAAAAAAATGCATAAATTTAGAAAACTTACTGTGTTATTTAACATATTTAAGTCTCATTTACATTTTATACATGAAATATTATATCATTTAGGTGAATGTTCTTGTTCAACCTAAAACGTGGTCACTTACTTTTTTAGTATCTCTGGAGTTATGGTGCTGATATCTTAAATGATGTTATGTTTGAATCATGAGGCAAAACTTTCCCTTCACATATTCTCAAAGGATAAAATTAGGAGCATTTAGATCTCGAGTTTGGGGCATCCACTAGAACGTAATTGACAGGTACGGAAAACTTTCCTCGGTCATGTTCGTCAATAATTCCATTCCGTTGAGACAATTTTTGAATTTAGCTGTCATTGCTTCTAGTAATTGAATTTCTGTATTTTCTGCAGTAAAGAAATTTTATTATAAAGTTATATTATGATGTAGTATAACATCAGAATATTTTTATTATAGAAATATTTTATTACGTTAAAAGAAAAGTTTCACAATTTTTATTAATGCTCCTTCGTGTAGTACACTATTATTGAAATTAAATTTTAGGGGTTATAAGAACAATGTATAATAATGATCAGTATAATACGAGTAAACGCATTACCTTAATAAATTTTAATTCCCTTTTCATATTTGAATTGTTTGAAAATCCAGTTTCTGTCGTCGTTTTCATGTTATTTATTTTTAAAACGAGTAAGATTACATACGTACCACTATTTATATACTTCAGTATATTAGTTGATATATAACTCAATACGTTACATACTTGGATCAAATGAATTATCAAATGCAAATTAAAAAAAATCAAATTCCTGTACGAACGAGAACTTTGTATGATATATAAATAGTTTTCAAATACATGTTCTGGTTACGTTGGGCTACGACAATGATAAAACTAGCTCTGATCTTCACATCACCAGTTTCATTAAATTATCTAGTCTAGATAGATGGGACACCTTCGAGTCCTGGCTATGCAATAGTGGGAGATAAAACGAATGCTGGAGGTTGATACCGGTTCTTAATTGCTGCGCGAAACTCCGTCGGAGAAAGCAAGATTGTTCATCAGAAAAGTTCCATGTTTGTTCAAAATAAAAAAAAAGAAATTTTAAACAAGCTCCAGACCTAGAGACTTAACCTAAAGTTTTCAAAAGTCAAATGGATTCCCCACGTATGATAGCACAAATTTGAATAACCATTTAAATTGAACGAATCGCTCATGGGAGGAGCGATAGGACGAGTGAACCAGGCTATGCTCTAAGGCACTAGTCCACAATCCTTGTGAATAGGCAGATGCGAGTGAAAGAAGAAACTAATAGCCGTGCTCCTGTCTGCAGGGCACATCATAAATCTCCTTGTTACTTGATCAGTTACACAAATCAGTTCATTTTCGAATAATCATACATTTTTCAGCAGCAGTAGAAACAATTTCATATTAAAATTAATACTGTTTTGTTTAAGTACAGAAATGCAATTCGCTGGAAAATAAATGCTGCATTGTGGACTTACACCCTAGAAAACAATAATTGTAGCCGCATTGTGAAGGCATAATCTACAAATGCAGAAACTACGGAGCAGATTTGGACGTGGCACAATAAAGTTGTCACAGGAAAGCTGTTAAGGACCAAAGGATCTGAATGCTCACTATCAGGATCTTGTCTACAGACACCATATGCCAAGGCCCAGGCCGTGAGCATTGCGAAAATTTGCGAATAAGACTACAAAAAGCATTTAAGTAAATGTTATTTCACGAAATGTTACAGCCATCACTCCCATTTAAATAGTCTATGTAATCAAACAGATGTGTTTACCTCGAAATGTGTGAAAATTTAGCAATATTTATGTGCGTAACTTTGTAGCTAACTTTGTGTCAGGAATAGCATAACTATACTGATGTAAAGCTCCCTAAAATTTCGTGCCTCATCCCTTAAATAAATAATAATAAAATTTCGCATCCCGTAAATCTCTGACATTCGTTAATTCAACTGCTAGTTAGATCTGAGTACTTACCATAAGATCGCGAGGGCCGAGAACTGCTTCGAGACCTGCACCACCTACCTGCACGCAGAATAAATATTCATTTAAACTTTTGAAATTAATTTTTATGCGTTGCTGCGTACCAATTATTATCTTAGGTTTAGTGAAGTCAGTTGAAAATAATAATTTCTCAATGCTCTTCACCGCAGTCTCACTGACCTATGAATCTATAACAGTATGCGTTTGTTGGATTTTTAATTGCATATAAATACATCATCTGATGTATGAATGAATTAATAGAATATTTTCAATTTAAAAATTATTAATATAACGTGGATGGAGAAAATACTACTGCACAATATCCATTTCCATGTCACTACGCCATGAAAGTCTACGGAAAAAAGTACTAATATTCAACTATCTTGCAGGCTAAAATGCTCAGAGCAAGTGGCAGTGAGGACGTAATTAGTCAGTATCTCCACACGAATCATACACAAAGAGGATTTTAGATATAACTGATGCTATGATGTACTATTAAAATTACAATAAATATTCCGCAGGAATGTCAAAAATAATAGAAGGCTTCGTACGAGTCTTATTTGCTGTGTGAAAATTCCAATGATTTAAATTACATTCCTTTGAAATATGTTTAGTTTTTGAACTGGATCATATTTCTGACAACTGCAGTTTAAATATTAGAAACTTTTCCAGTAAGATTTTCCTATAGTTTCCTCCTAAAAGATTTTCTTCTAGGACTTGTTACAATTTTCTACTAACTTGATACTAAACTGACAAAATTTCCTTCGCTGGATGTTACGAAGGATGAAAATTCAAGCGACTACTCGAACTCGAATACGTTTCTAAAACTTTGAGACATTTCATCGAAAGTAAAACTACATTTTTGAACATTTTTCATTTATATCAAGGTTCACAATTTCATTTGTTTGCGCACCTGACGTGAAAGACTACCAGAATTATGTGTTGCGGAATACAATGCACCAATAAAAATATTAATGAGGACCTCCTACATAAATTATTGAAAATAATTGAATCGACATATGAGAACTGATGATTTATGTTTTAAAGGTTTGGAGTTAATAAGCCACACGAAGTGAAGCAATACTGAAGGCAGTTTCTTACTTCAACTTGTGAACTGTGTTCACTGCAGGTCTTCACGGACTGATACTTTGTGCACAATGAAAGATCAACTCAAAATTAGGGCGTATTTCTGAAAAATAATTACTTAAGTCTCTTGTTAAATTGTAGATCTTGATCTAACTTAAGCTTCTTTTTCATATGTCATGTACTTCATAGTATGAAGAAGAATTCAAAAATCCCCCGTTTCTTAGGTTCGAGAACAAAATCATTAGATGCATATAAATAAGTTTCTGTTTGTGATTATTAATGTGTTGGCTCTGCATTATTTTCAACACTCATCATGAATGATAAAAGCAGACAGCTAGAAAGCTAAATACACAACAAACTCCTTTGATTAAAGATACCGAATCTATGATTGGTAGGTCGGAATGCTCTAGCGAACGCTATTCCTGAAACACGTCGATGGAGACACGTTCAATGAACCTATATTGTCAAGAGAAACTTTTGAGCGTTTCCCTTTCTTGTCCCTTAAGTACCTAGGTGCTCTGGACAAAATGATCTTTCCCTTCTCCCTTTTCGTATGATTAATCCTATGTTTACTTTCAGAAAAATCCTGTTTGATTATGTTGCATACTAGTTTGAAACTTTTTATGCCTCTGCGTTTGATTTCTGTTGGAGTGAGCGCATCAAAATCACTACATTTGGATGAGATTATATCATAAAATAACTCGATAACGACAAAAATCAACTTGGACAAAGGCAAGAAAAATACTTGGCACGCTGGCAATCAAATAAAAAAATTGTTTTAAGAAATACTATTCGTTATTTTATGAATGAACTGCCCTATGTATCACACATTTTGGGAAAGCCAGAAAAGTAATAGAAGATACTCATAAGAGAGTATTTATTATACAACTCACATCAATTGTAACGGCAACAACACAGACTTTATAACTCCAGCTTTGAAATTAGGTACTGCCACCTTGGTCGTGTCCGACTCACATCAGTAGTGTTAGTCAGGGACTCAAGAAAGCGTAGAAGTAAAACTAAATTAAGTACGAGGAATGAATTGCACTGAGTGTGCATGTGGTGGCAAAATTAATTAACATCAGTCGCCCAATAAGAAGAATGAGGTAAATAGGAAAGAATATGACCTGAATAACAGCAAATTTAGTTCATAACGTATCTCAACACAAGAGGATAGTGAATGTATAATAACGATTCATTAAAGTTTTCGTGACGAATGCCTGGACCACCAGGTGTGTAGATGCAGAAAGGCATTTTACCGAAATCAGAAGGAATAAATCCAAAATATAAGTTTCAAACAGAAATATACACTGGAGGATCATCTCAATTTCGATCCGTCAAAGAATAACAATACGCACAGATCATAATCTAATAAGACAAAAATGTTCAATTATATTCTAATAATTGACATATGTACACCTTATGATTGGTTTAATGTTTCCAGCTACGGAGAAATGCCTTCAGATAGACGATTAATACTATTTGGAATAACAAAAACAACTAATATGCAAGTAATATGTACAGTCAGCGTGACACAACTCAGGCAATCATTAAAGAATACAGAGAGCAGCGATCCGCACAGCATTGCATTTGCATCACACGAGGGCGCGTACATTTTTCAGGATGCGCTTCTCCTGCTGACCACTGCGCTCTAAGAACCTCAAATACTATTGGGATGAAAATCATGCACTGTATTCCGTCTTTTAATTCAATATTTGAGACTTAACATACTATCCGTTGGAAATTATTTCCACGATTAGAAGAGTACCATCAGATAATAATGCTGTATTGGTTTGTAGAAGAGCCCCCGCACAGCTTCCATAGAAAGAGTAAGAGTTGCTCAGGAACCACAGGCTAAGAGCCAAAATATATTATAGGTATTCCCGTACAATAGAAATTCAGTGGTTATAATTCAATTTAGTTCTTAACACGAACGCAATCCCAGAGTTTTGCTTCAAGTTTAATATATGCAAAGGATGTTCATACACGAGTACACCAAATTTGAAGGATCACTCTCGAACAAACATAAAAGTTTAGAAATCAGATACGTCAGATTTATCTTCTATGAATTGGTGGCACTGAACAGCTTGATTATGCGGTGAACAAACGTTGATTGTTTTGAGAGACCTAGAGGCAATCAAGGTTTTGAGAGGTCAACTTGAAACTTTAGCATAAAAAGAAGATAATTAGATTATGTCAACAATGAAAATCTTAGCAATGAAATCCACTCATCTATAATATCATTTCTCTGATATTATGCCGTGTTTGGTTATTTTGAACACAATCCGAATCAAGGAGCATTTGGAATAATTAAGAATGCAAATAGCAAAGCGTAACGCAGAGTTGAATGTTTGGGACACAGTACATAGGTGTGACCTCGTTCGACTTACTTCAGATAATGGTGAAATAGATAAGTTAGAATGCATGAGATGTCAAGTTATTTATAGTAAGGGTAAATCGGATATTTAACAAGACGTACTTGGCTTTAAAACTGACACTTTATGTTTGCAAATCAGTTCTTTGAGAAGTCATGCTGGAAGATGTGCTCTAAGCTCAAAGTAATTTTTGTCAACATTTCGAAACAGAGATGAGATCCATTGCACCATTTTTTAACGTTCTGGAGTTTAAGGTTAGATCTAAAACAAAGGACTAAAAAGTAAAGTATTATGTTTCGTCCCAGGATGAGAAAAGAACACTTGACGGGAAAACAAAGTGGTTTTTCTCTAGGACGCCGCCAACTACTGAGTATTATTCCAGCTAATGAGTATTATTTTGTTCTTAACCTAATCACCGAAGCCACAACAGGTGAGATCTCAGCTGTGATACCTAATAAGTAATTACAAATATTTCAATGAGTTCCCCACAACCTATTTATTCAGTCGTCGCTTTGAAATTGTTCCAACGAGTTTTACCAACACCGCTCTATTTCAATTTATATTACGAAAACAACTACCGTAATATCCTGACACACAGAATATCTATGTTTACACGCATTTGTATTGAGACACGATCTGAAGTTTGGGTACCACTCATGAAAAATACTGACAAGTCATTGTTTTGATGCCTAGTCCAAACGTTCGTGCTCAAGTCGACGCAGTACGTTGAAGAGCTGCATCAATACACAGAGCATGACTCGCGACACCGAAGCATAGGCTGCGCGTTACGAACTTAACTCTGACTTTGCCCCTAGACTGATAGCATCTTTCTATTCAAATTACTTCAGACCAAATAAAAACTTCAGATTTCACTTCTTTTCCTAGAGACATCAGGGTTAACTGTGGCTTTTACACATAACTAATTTGCTAGTCAGAATAAAAATGCCATATAAAGTACGAAAGAGGCTAAATTCAAAGCTCTTTAATTCGGATTCATAAAAAATACTTTCGATCTCAAGAGAAAAAGTTAAAGAGCGCCTCGGTCTCAAAAGCATCAAGGGACTGAAATTCTCAGTTTTAACGATAAATTTCAGGGAAGCAATAAAACATTACGGCAGACTAGAAGCGGAAAATTTTCACGGGGAATTTCATAGAAAGGCAGGAAATAAAATTCAGCATGTCGTAAGATAAATCTTTCTTGCGTTGCCCAAGTTGACAGCAGTCTACGTACTGTCGGCTCAAAATAGCCTTTGAAACGTAACCCTTATTATAGATAACGTAACACGGACACAAAAAGTTACCTGGCTGTTTATCGCTTGAGATATCAGTTATAAAAACTAGCTTAGATCTTTCTTACAAGCATTAAGGAGTACGAGGGCTTGGACACTGGAATTTAACGTTTAGATGACCATTTATTCAAAATAGGCCCAGAAAATTGGAGGTGTACATAATTTTTTACGCGTACCATGCATTTCTCTTTATCGCACGTTGAGGTTAATTTATTTCATAATAATGAGAACAAGACTAACCATATTGAAATATTTGTTGAAATAATGGTTGACCAGGACGCAGAATTTTACAAAAAACTGAAATGGTTATTCCTTACAATAGGCCAGTTTCCTAAAATTTAAAACGCATTTTTCTTAGTGAACGTAATGTTTTTCTTCAACTAAAACAATTTTCCTAAGCTAAAAATTTGCATTTCTCAGCTGAAAAAAACTTTAGATCAACTGAGAATAAATTTCCAATAGCTGAAAACGGAATTTATTTTTAATCAAATACTGATTTCCCAGAGTTTTGAAAGTAAACCGGAGAAAATGTTTCGTATTAAGGAAATGCTCCCGTAACATCAATACAAATGATAAACGATCGAATTTGTTCTGAAAAACAACATGACCATTGATTTTCTTCAATGCTGGTAAGTAGAAAATGCAGCAGATTCCATCCGCAAGTTTAAGACTCAAAAATAATGAATGTTATTTCCTATTGACTGCGCAGTTACTACTAAACATTCACCTATCATGCGACTAGTGTTGTAATACAATAATAGGACAACACTACCATCCTACGAATAATATAATTACGGGTGAAAGGTATTTGTTGAATAAATTTCACATGTGTTTACAGTGCGGGACAACCTGAAGCATGGCAAATAAACTAGACACTCGTGCAGAAAAAAAAAAATTCATACATTCTTCACACCAAAAATTTTTGTTAGGATATCGAAAATGTAACAAAAGTCTACAACCAAAAGAAGACAACTTTAAATGCAGATTCATTTTGTAAACAAACCAAATAAATCGGGAAGAAAATAACGTAAAAATGTAGCTCAGAAGCTTCCTCTGAAAGACAAAAAAAATAAAAATTAAAAAAAAAAATTTACCCCACGCTGTTCTTCTTTTTCCAACAGTAGCCGCTTTTATTCCTATTTTGTTCTAACGTAAAGCTGACAGATTTTGAAACAGAGTTCTTCAGAGACAACAGTCGTTAAAATTTTTTGGCAAATTAGCTTCCTTACGGTTGTCAAAAAATAATTAAAAAGGGAAGAAAAAGAGTCCACCATAAAATTGTCTTAAAAATGCTCGTCATTTCACTAAAATTCTAACGTACGTAGTTGAAGCTCATAGAGTAATTAGACTTTTAAAATAAATACTCGATATGAGTATAGTACTTTCGATAATCTTTCTCTCACGAAATAAAGGATAAACAAATTAACATGACAGACCAGTTTTTTTAGTCGGTCAAAGAAGTAAACCATAAAGTTTCTCTTCCCAGCAAAAATTTTTCAAATAAAATTTAGCGATTATGATGAAAATCCGAGCAATACTTCATCCCTCGCACAATCTAATCACTGTGATAAGTAGATTTACTGAAACGCATGTTCATGATAATAACTAACAACACATATACTGTGAATGCAGAATACTGTGTTTGAGGATCATTTTTTTATGGAGAACATCACTAGAACAAGACTTGGCCACAACACGCGCAGTGGAATTACGAAGGAAATCATATTCCTATCAAAGGTAAAAATGTTTTTCAAAACGCAACAAGTATTCACTGTACAAAATTTTACTTTGTCTTTTTAGTTTAAATAATATGATTTTATACATTGTTTCCATGCGCATCACATGTTCATATGTGTGTTCTGACGCCATTATCTAGAGGCATTAACGCTCCTAAAAAAATTTCTAAAATTCGTGGGTGCTTCAAAAGGCTCTCATAAACTCAAACTAGAGGGAAACTAACTACGCCCAATCAACGTTCTTCAAAAGACTTCATAACTCAAGCAAAAGAAGCAGCAACACTTTGTATCAGATGTTTAATCCAGCGGACTCCTGTGCACAGAGGCAGTGACCTCCGCTCGATAATGATGAGTCGTGTTCTCGTCAGACTTGGGGAGGTCACGCTGTTGTAGATGACTTGCCACATGCTGAGGAGGGTAGAAGTGCCCTACTGTATAGGTAGACTGATTCTGTACCTATTCATGCACCAAAAATATGTGTACGCAAGGATTTAGGAGGGGGATTATGGCAGATGGCATGTCAGTTTACGAAGACAAACTTGAATAAGGCGAGGGGTAAATAAAAATATCACATATGATCTAGATATAAACAACTGAGCGTACCTGCAATGCGAGTTCAAGCAGGCCAACTGGTCTAAATAATTATAATTCAGGTGATTTTCAAGAGTTTAAGTTTGTACATGCTTCGAGTTGCTCATAATCATTAGGAGAGACATTCCCGTCCAAAACATCATAACAAGTGGGTTGGTGGAAGTCAGTTGAAAATTCTGGATAATTAAGTTCCAATTTAAGCCAATTACATCCGTCTTGGTAAACGTAACCTTGATACCAACACAAACATTCGTTGGCAGGTTGGCAGGTTTATCTTTTTAACCATTAACATGATTGGCTAATCGCTCTTCAACGCTCAATACAAAAATTGAATAATAATTGATATATTAAACACAACTAATCCCTTGCACGCAATCAGTTTCACATTGGTGTAACTGTGAAACATATTTGATTTCATATTGGTTTCTAAGCATAAGCGATACAATGCACAGTCATTTTTTGTTGACTAAAAGTATACATAGATACACAGAGAAGAAACTGGGGTAATGAAGAACCAAGGCAGTTGAAATGCTTATGGAGCGAATAGGCTAAATGTAGTGGAAAACGTCATTAAATTTACTTCAGTTACTCCTCACGCATTATAAAACCAAACTTCACCATTGAAATCCATTAAGTATTCATCCTAAACCCACATACTTACACAAAATGTTAGAGATTCTGTAAAAATTTTAACGCTTCGGTACAGTTGCAAAACGATGCACCATCGCTAAGGGATGCAGAAGTATAATGAGAAGAAGAAAAGCATAAAAGTGAAGGCACTCGTACAAAAAGTTTGTAATTATAACATTGCTATAGAAAAAGAATTTGCATGAAAGAAATAACTTTTTTTCGGACAAGTTAGTCGCCAAACAAAAGAACACAGACAAAGGCTCTGCAACGCAAATATTAAACAACATCTGCCTCAAAACGCTGCAAATTCTAGAATGAGATGTGCTCTCGTTATAGGAAACGATGTCCACAAAGCATGCTAACTACAGGGCGCCCTATAAAAGGCAAAATTTTAGATTTAGATTATGTACGTTACTCACGTACTTAACCATGCATTTTATTGTATTATACTTTATAAATCAACAAAAAATTAACGAACATAAATATTGTAATTACGGTTTCTTTAATTCTATTATACCAGTTATAAACTTAACATGGGATTGAAAAAATTCAGATCTAAGTCCCAAATTTTCTGAGAATTTTGTGAGTGCCGCTATAGAACAGACCATAGGAGTGTAGTCTGGCGAGATAACACACCGGAATTCTAGATATCTTCCGAGAAGCTTTGAGCCCCAAAGATAAGTTGACGGGGCACTTCGGGGCACGCATGCTCACCTGGGGAAAATAAGACGTCTGCGCCAAAAAAATGTTTAGTTACATTTCTCACAAAACCTATCCCGTGCATTTAACTTGAGCAATTAACTTGCAGGAAAAAAACATTATTTACACTTGAAGGCAATATTCATTACGTTACTATAACTCTGTCCAGGACGTTTCTTCCCTCGTCGTAATTGTCTTGATCTATCTTAACACGTTTGTTGCGATGCGACCTACCGGTGGGTCACTTAGGTTAGGTTCTGTAATTTTTTCAGATCCTTCAAGTGACTATGCGTACAAAGTGAAGTTTTACACCAATTAGGCAATCGCAACAAACGTGTTAACACGTTACTTCCGATTGCCTGGCCAGTGAAAATCTTCACTTTGTACATATTATTACTAGAAGGCACTGTAAAACTTACAGAACCTAACCTTAGTGATCCACATACGTACCACTTCGGAGTCAACGTGTTAACGCGTCAATTTCCAGTTTCTAGTTACTTTGCATTTTACGGTCCCGACAAATTATTCAGAAGAAATTTAGAACTTGAAAAATGAACAAGATAGAAAATTTATAACCATTAAATCTAGTTTATTTCTTTGCAAAAATATGCATTTTGTGAGTTCCAGTGAAAAAAATATGGAAGTTTCCTCGAAATTATGGCCCAACTTATTTTAATAACTCACGAGAAACAATGTTACGCTATCAATTAACGGAAAATAACTTAAGTAAGATCACCTATTGGGCAAATTTCAGCAGCACAGTATCTGCTTAGTAACTTTTCCCGCAGTGAATATTTAAAAAATCTTACGATTTAAACCTCGAGGAAACGAAAAAAACACTTCCTAGAGCGTAACTTTTGACTATAATAATTATTTCGTACGAGGACAGGTTTAATGACCAGAGAACAAAAAATAAAATAAAACTCCTTACGTAATCTTAGAATAGACAGGAAATTTCACAAGTTATGGGCCAAGAAAGTAATATGAAAACCTTGCGCTTAACTAGACTTTTGACTAAATTGTAAATTTCGCAAGTTCAATGAAAATGATAAGGAGAAAATGAAAATAAGACACGACACATAACGTACTTTTGAAATAAAATGAACATTTCAGAAGCCTTATTCTGGAACGTCTTTTTTTTAAACTGCTTTCATTGAAGCCTGGTACACACCTCCTCCAGTCCTCATAGATACCCCTCCGTTTCCTGTAATTACTTTGAATAGAGAGAAATGGTATATTCACATGCCTTCTCAAATTTCAGTGACAAATTAATGAACCTTAATATTATAGTAACATTTCAGATTTCAATTTAATTTTATATGAAGAGGTACCATCCACTTACAAACGTTTCTAAACTTCAGCAAAATGTGAAAAAAACCTTTAACTTTTCAGTCTGAAATGTCAAGCAAACCAGTATAAGAGTGAATGGCAAGCTATTTTGTAACAATTAAAGAAATGAATTACTTTAGTTTTCTGTCACAACGTTTGGATATCTGAATTAGAAATAACTTGGGTTTTTCAAATTGTTGGGCCTAGTAAGAACTGCCCAACAGCTGGCAAAGCAAGTTCAAAAGATCAAGTGGACTCGATAAACTTTCTTAATCTCAGCTGGTTCTTAACTCATGAATGTCTTGAAAGAACTGACTCATTTATTCTGTTGAAAATAAAGTTTTTTTTAATTAGAGAGCTTAGGAAAGCAAAGTTTGCCATGTTAGGCATCATTGATTGCTTTTAAAAACTTCGAAAATAGGCTCTCTGTTTTCCCTCTAGAAAATTAGCGTGACCTGAGAGTCCTATTTGAGAGCTGTGCAAATAACAGACTAAATGCTCAATTATTCGAAAACAGAGTTCAGCAGGGCTGAATGAAAGAGTTTTATTAATGCTAGTGCATAATCGCGTCATTTTATTAACAAACTATTTGAAGATGTCACGCTATTATTCCTGGATAATAGTGTTTTGCTAAACTAACACACATAACATGAACCAGAGTTATTAAGTACTATTTTACCTAATTATACAAAGCATATTGCCACCCATTTGTGCAATATACTGCGCCTCATTTGTACAATATACTGTATCCCATTTGTACTATATTCTTTATCCTCATTTGTACGTACAATATAAGGTGCCCTAATTGATACAATATTCATAGTTCTCTATTTGTACAGTGAATTACTTTACTTAGATCCGCGTCTTCATCTGTGTAATACAGGTGTCATACAAACTAGTTTAGCTCATCATTTGTGTACTGCTTATTTACATACATGTGTAATACGATTATATATATTTTTACCGTAAATTTTGCATACATAAATAGGCGTGTAAGCATATTTTATACAACATTACACACATACACGCATGCAGCGAGAGCACATTCCACTTCGCTTCTTTCGATCTTCGTTTGAACAGAAGTTTACTGTGGCCAGAAGAAGGAATAAGCACCTAGGAGTTTTTTCCCTTATGATAAATATAAATCACTTGAATTGTATTCTATAATACTCTGGCAAACCACTTCGCCGTAATATTTCCTCCCCAGCGGATGTTTGACACAACATTATTGCATCCTCAATTTTCAATAGAACAAGATCGTAACGCAGATAAGAAACAATCTTACATTGCATACTTTATTCCAGACTCAGAGCAAACTTCTATTTCAGTCTGTTATTTCGGATCAATTTAGTGAATTCGATATGCTGCCTTTCAAAATAAGAGCCTTTGAACGCCCGAGTTGTTGAATGCTATCAAGATGAGCTTAGATATTTTTTCAATACAATGTCGGATCAAAAATGAAAAATAACATTCATGAAATGAGTCCAGTAAAACGTATGCTGAGTGTTAGATGGAATAGATCAGTAAAATCGATAAAACTGTTTTTACTTTTATTTGATTAAAATCGTAGGTTTGAAACGTCTGCCAGCAAAATATCGAACTAAAGATATCAGAGCAATAAAGCCCGTGATACATGAACCTATGAAATTTTACTAAGGTATTGGAAGCATTATTTCGAACGATAATGTGTGTGACAAAATAAACAGTGAAAACGATCTCATTGCTAAAAGAAAAATAATGAAATTTGTTTTTTTATTCTAAAGGTTTCAGGAATCATTTATCAGGCTGAATCATTTTGAGGCTAAATTTCAATTGAATAAAGGCAGACTATGGGCTAAACGTTTACTGAATTAGGGCTGAATAAATGTTGAATTATGATTATGTTGGTAAAACTCAGTACAGAACAATTTAGTTCACGTGACACCAAAAGTTAGTCTATTTATGTGTGTATCGTGATACAGCCCGCTACATCTGGCAGAACGAGTAAGCATTAGCGTATCACAAAAATAAAAACCTGAAATGTAAAGAAAAAGAAGCCTCAAATGATGACATTTGATTTCGGTTACACTGTACGAGGTTTCTCTCACAAGGTGGAACGAAAAGAATAACACGGGAAAATACTGCATAGCGCAACGGCTTAACTTTGGTAACTCCTGCGACACACATGGCTGGATTCCATTAAGAGAACAGAGCTAGGGATATTGTAGAAGAAGGCTGGGTCTCCACGGTGTAGTGACGAGAATAAATTCTGTAACACACGTGCTCGAGTGAAAGTCAGCAGTCCTACTCATCTCAGCATGTCCTGTGTGTGCTGTAAACTCTGAAGACAGGTCTAATTGCATGTCCTGTGTGTGCTGTAAACTGTGAAGACAGGTCTAATAGCATGTCCTGTGTGTTGTATACTTTGTAAACTGGTTTAATGAGCATATATCCTGTGCATTGCTACATGTTTAGTGGTACAGCCTCATGTGCAGACTCGTCGTCTCTAAACTTGAACTGCATGGCTTTGTCTGCTTTGATTTTTTTAGTACGGTATACAGTCGTATGTCCTGATTGTACGTCCGGTTAAACATGAAGACGAACGTTATGAAGATGGGCTGGAAAAAGCTCGAAGGGCTGTAACACGTTTCTGTTAATATAAATATGCGCATGAATTCTCACACTTCTTTAGGATGTTCTTAATTTTGTAATTAGTCTATTTTGAATGTGAGACAAGAAATCTGCAGTTTTATACCATTACCGTTAGTCTTCATGACAGTTCGTCACGAGAATGCGCATGTCTAATACGCGGCTGACATTCAGGTCAACGTACGTTTAGTGGTGCTACTGTGATAATCTGTCACTGTGAGTTCGACATTCACGTCTTATTAAGTTATAAATCCATAAAAATCATGTGTGAAAGCGTACGTCTTTGTAATGAGAACAATACATGTGAATTGAGTGAACTGAATATCTTACCTCGTGTAAGAACATCCCCTTCCCATACGACAACTACCATCGGAATTCATCTTTACAAATGAGAGTATGCTTATACATATTAACGGACGCAATAACAAGGGACCAACGCGCAATCTCAGTTTTACCTCATCTTAAAATACCTGTAGACACACGTGAAAATTAAAGTGTTTTTCACTGACTTTTTCAGTTTGATTTACCAGTGGACTCGGGCTTTGCGAAGGAGTTTCCATACCGAAAAATGTGACGTTGGTATCCACAATAAAATGCTTACCATACATGTATACCCGAACTTTCTCTTATCTAAATCCTTAAGAGCGTGACAAAAAGACATACCAAGCAAACAAGCAAGCACACAAGCAACCGAGCAAACAACCAAGCACACAAGCAAGCGAGCAAACAAGCAAGCAAACAAGTAACCAAGCAACTAAACAAGCAACCGAGCAACAAACTGTGTATCCCACTATATATAAATACACAGTTTGTTGCTCGCTTTGTCCGTCTCCGTCAAGCTCTTAAGGATTTAGATAGGAGAAAATTCGTCTACTGAATAACAAGATGAGATTTGAAATTTTTTTCCTAAATTTCGATGGCAAATATAGTTTCTGGAATATATACTCATAAGTCGAAATACTGCATTAGAATTTTTGATCCTGTCGTACATTCGCTATTTCATTTATTTTTCAGTCGAATTTCTTCCCAACTGTTGAAACTTCGCGAGGGGTAGAGGGCAAATATTCGGAGTAAAGGTCTTTGGTTGAATCACTGCAGGTAGTCACGATACAAAACCCTGTGCTGGGTCATTACACTTTTTTGTTGTCATGTACGATGGGAAAAACATTACTTCAAAAGGTAGCATAGGTGCAGTCTTCTTCTACTTAATGACTGCATGTTTCTACTGTATTTCAAACTATGCTATTGGACCAGCACCTTTACACAGACTTCCTCATCCAACGGACACACCATGAGTGTCTAAAAGAACGGTTTCGCTTTGAAAAAGAGCTCGGTACTATTTGATTTGATAATATCCCTCTTTTGAGCGTGGTACATGAATTGCTGTATCTTTTATTGAGTTTTTGATCCTGTTGTGCGTAAGCTATTTAGGATATCTTTTGCCAGGAAGCGCCAGTAGCTCCCCTTGCCCTTCTGCCTTAGCAATTTGCTGCAAAATGCTTTCCTGATCAAGAAGTCATCAACTACCTGCGACAATCCAAAATAATAAACAGAATATAACTTTTCTTAACGACGTACAAGATACTTTTGAACGGCCTTAATATCGTAGAACGGGTATATGCCATTTCATCTAAATGCATGTTTTTGGACACAAATTGTAGCTGAAAAATTCATGAGAACAATGGAAGAAATATCGGAAGAAAGTAAATGCAGACTAGCACGCGAGAGGAGAAGAAGGCGAAGACCTCAGCGAAGTACCAGTGATACGGCCAATGTTCGAGTCATGCTGAATCTCTCAAAAAACTTACCAAAAATGCGAAGGATGAACAGTGATCGTGAACAAAAGCGTCTAAAGAGGCAAACTTCGTCGAAAGAAAGCAATGAAGAGAAAAGAAAGATGGATAGTGAAAGAAAAGTTGAAGCATGCGCTGCGATGTCACAGGAAGAAATAGAAAAAAGGAGAAGATTAGAAATGGAAAAATTTGTGGAAAAAACAGCTACCGTGTCGCAAGAAGACTTGAACGATAGAAGAAGAATTAAAAGGGAAAGGTTTGTGGATAGAACAGCTACCATGTCGCAAGAAGACTTGTGCGAAAGAGAAGAATTGAAATTGTTGGAATTGTTGTTCACTGGCGAGCACCACTGAAGTACGAGTATTATGACGGAATCCTTGCCGTCATTTTTGACGGCTGGATACACTAGTTACTATATCGTGGGATACACTTAAAAAATAAATTTGCAGTTAGCATTCGTCACGAGCGTCGTTAACATAAATCATTAATGTTTTTATAGCGACGCTATCGCGTGTCACTCATCACTTTTTGCCCTCGTTTCTGACTTCCTCACATTCATTACCTCCATTCTCTCTCTTTCTCTCTCCCTAATTTATTGCTTCAACTAAATGATTCAAATTTTACATGCCAACTTGAATTAGAGTTAACATAGAGTTTTAAGTTTCAACATATTTTTACGCCAAATTTTCAAAGTAATGCTCACTATTGAAAGTTCTCTACAGCAATTCTCAAAAATGTATAATATTTCGTACGTCAATGTTCAAAAGAATTTCCCGTTTTCTTTCCATTTTTATAACTAAATAACAATCATCAAAATTACTTTTTTACAATACATTGAGATTAAACCTATCTATGGTATATTTTTATAGAAAACATAAGCAATTACTTTTGTAAATGCAAATGCAAGATAGGTCATAATTAAGGTGCCTCTTTACGTCGGTAGAAAACCTACGTTAGAAACACTTATGATTTACTGCTTAGATTTTTTAAAAGACTCTTACTTATGGCAATTCCTTTAGCAATGGTAAATTACGAGATCTTAAGCTACTTCAGTTCAACTAAATTTTTTCAACACCGAATATTTATAATAAAAGCTCGATTGCATATAAATATTTGTTAAAATATATTTTTTGCCCCAAATTTTCAGTAAGTTCTAAAAATGTAAACGTACACGGTCCAACAGATCAAAATAATGCGCTAGAACTTGCAGTGTTCATTAATTCTTTTTAGAAAGTTTTTATAGATTCAATTCTTAATCATATCTCATAGCAGTTTCTTTATGACTGTCATACCTGAGTTGAAGAACCTCAAGGCCGAACAGTTTAACTCAACTTATAAATTTTTGAAATTTAAAAATTAAACTTCAAATGAACTTTTGCACTACGTGTGTACAACATGTCAAAATCAATTCAAACTTAGCAAAATAAATTGAACTCTAGTTGAATTTCCACAGTATTGATAAAAAACATTTAAATATATTCACCTTTTGTTTTCCTTCCTTTGATTACTTTAAATGAACTTGTACGAACCATAGCAATTTTAAATCACCACAGAAGTTTTGAATAAATGGAAAAATGCTCAAGCTTTCATGAGCAGTTCAAATCCTCCGGGAGCTATTGAACACAACATAAATCTTACATGGCAGCGGCAGTATTAGAATTCATGACAGGAAGTTGGGCTGCTCATACTTTCTTTCACTGTCATCATTGATGCTATCAACTCGTACTTGAATTTATTGGACGCTCGTAAGTTGGTAGAATACGATGAAGCATCGGCGGTCCCTCGCAACACTTTCGCAAAAATTTTGGAATGCAAAATTTTCGCTTCTTTTCAACAAAAACTTTTCAAACTCTGAACCTTCGTGTGTTCCTTGAGAAATATTGCGCTGTGAAGCAACGTTAAGATGACATTTGACCTCCGTTACTTCTTTGTTTTATTCTGTTCTTATTCTATTTTACACGTGACGTTCACTTCAAATTTTATCATTCAGTTAACTAAGATGTGGCATTCACACAGCTTTGCAATCTTCACTGATGAAGAGCAAGCTATTTTTACAAATATTTTTTAATTCAAACAAAAATTTAGCTTAAAGGTACAGCGACATTTTTTATGTCTCATTTGTTACTAAATGACAGCAAGTGCCTTCTGAATGACGACCAGATTTTCTTTAATATTTTACTTACCTTGACGTCACTGAGACAATGAGTTAACTAGTAGCACTATTATAGAAGAAACATTCCATCTAGTAGCTGCAAAATTGTCCGCCGGTAAAGAAGTAATATTTATTGCAGATAGGCTGGTTTTTAACTGTGTTGAACGATGACTATGCTTAACGCTTATTTATTTCAGTTCTTCATTAAGAAATTAAATTTAACCTGTGTTTGCGTACTCATGAACTTATTTTGCAGGAAAAAATAAATAAAATTACATGAAGCAACGCATTTACTTATTACACTTCAAATTTCCTATGATCTTTATAATTAGCATTCCCTGATAAGTCATTTCAAGAAACTTGAAAGCAAAATTTATTATCTCACGTACCAGAATCCAAAGCAGAAACCAGCAACATCAAAATTACGCTGAGTACCGAGCTTATGTTTTAAGGAGGGTGAAAAGAAAAAATTGTGCTAAAAGCGCCATAATTTTCAAACGTCAGTCATCACTTTCAATTCAAGCGGCGAAAGAGAGACGTAAATTTTTAGTGTCCGTTTGGGCACCGCCTGCTGCAGTCAATGGAAGAAGCAGTGTAAGCATTTCAAAAAAGGAAAAATTCCGCGAAGAAAAATAAGGAAAAATACACAAAGGAACTCAGAAACTCGCTCAAGGGGTCGATATATCGAAGTCTCGCTCGAGAAAAGAAGTAGAAGGAAAAGAAGGGAACACAGGAGACAAGGGAAAAACACGGCCAACCTGACGTCAGAACTAACCCTACCACACTTTTAACGGGTGCTGCTTCTTCCATAATGAGCGACTAAGGATATTAACGAGGGACGCTAATTCTCTAGAGCATGCAGACTAGAACTACCACAATCAGCGGACCCTTCCTCATTCTCACTGAGAGTAGTTTGGAGCCCTGGCCGCTCTTCGAGGAGTGATAAATCACGCACAATCGCCTTCCATCATATCCAGTGAACCTACACGTCTTACTGCTCTGAAGAAATGGGAAGGAAGGAAGAATGAAGAGAAAGAAGGATGAAGAATGAAAGGAGGGAAGAATGAGAAAAAGGCAGAGCAGTAGAGAGACAGAGAAGTAGGGGAGAGGATGAAAAAAGAAATGAGGAAGTAACTAGGGGAGGGGTAGCAGTGAAGATTAAAAAGTCAAGGATGAAAGAAGATATAGTGGATGGATCCCCAGGAATGAACACAATAATTAAGAAAAAAGTTGAGCGCAGGACGCTTTTTTTTACTGTCGTAATAATTCAAAATTAACGTCACTTCAGTTTTAACCATCTAAATATGTGATGAAGTTCGAGGGCATTTACTGTTGTTCGGGGGCATTTGCGGTTGTTAGGGGGCATGTGCGGTTGTTAGGGGGCATGTACTGTTGTTCGGCAGCATGTACTGTTGTTCGATGACATGTGCACATTATTGTTAAGAGCATATTTTTTGGCCAAAACGTTGCACGACTGATGGCAATTTACAAAATTATATTAATCAGATTGAAACAGACAAGCAGAAATTTTGTGACGGTGAATAATAGCTGTTGTGTCTTCCGAAGCATTTTTACACTTGATACAAATTCGAATTTCTTCATATTTCGAACCAAAAAGCAGATTTAATTGATAACAACTCATAGAAACAATAGATTTAAAGACAAATAACCTTGGGTTTGTAATTTTAATTCAAATGAAATTGATTTAAATTTCATGATTATTTACTATTGATTCAAATTATAAATATTTCGATCCATCTCAGAGGCATTTTGCTCCTACTCATCCGAGGGTGGTATTTAAAAGTAAAAAATTCATTGACCTCGATTCACTTTGATTAAAAGAACGTACTTTGACATACAAATTATATAATGGAATATTTTAGTTGTATAAACATTTCAACGTAGGTACTGTCGACGAATATCTGAGATCGGCCTTGATCTAAATCCCCTTTATACGACGATGATCGCTGAAAGAATGCTTTCTTATTCCACCTGATTTCATCATAGAATACAGGCATATCATAGTTATCATCAATATCAAACGTTTAAATGTTGAAATAAATGTCGATATATTAAGAATAAAACAACAACTTTTATTAAGAACAGGATGCATGATTGATATGTTAGACTTAATATATTCAAATATTAGGTTGTTACAAAAATAATGGCCGATTTCAGAAGCCTTCCAGACCTTCGAGCGGCCATTATTTTTGTAACAACCTAATAGCACAGTACATCAGACACAGCCCAGGGCTTGGCAGACAGTATGCATGCATCGCTCAATACGTCACCAGGTCACACGGACTCGAGGCTGACCCCGTGCTCAGGCCTAAGCCAAACTTTAATCCTCATGCTGACACCAGGCCTTGCTACATCCCTGACACTTGCTACATCCCTGACACTTGCTGCATCCCTGACACTTGCTGCATCCCTGACACTTGCTGCATCCCTGACACTTGCTGCATCCCTGACACTTGCTGCATCCCTGACACTTGCTACATCCCTGACACTTGCTGCATCCCTGAGACTTGCTGCATCCCTGACACTTGTTGCATCCCTTACACTTGCTGCATCCCTGATACTTGCTGCATCCCTGACACTTGGTACGTCACACAAACACACCAGCAGCACAGCTCGCACACTGTCGTTACACTGAACATGAAGAGCGTGTCCAATCTCTCACTCAACAATCAGGCTGACCTGTAAAATATTTTTAGTGTCTCCAGATAATAGTCGAGTTTTGATACACGTCTGCCATCAACTCTTAGGAAAATGCATACTTTTAAATTTCAAAAACGGGGGACCCAGAGCTCTTGTTACTTGGTACTGATAAATAACTTGGTCCTCGAAAACGAATATACACGGAGATAAATTGTAACCATTCTTTGGTTATTATTTTATATTTGCTCACCAAGAGTGTATTAAAGAATTGTGGCCTAAATCAATGTGAGGAGAGCAATCATAGTATAAGAGTTTTTGCTCGCTCAATGGGAGAAGATCAGTCTTCAAGCTATAGAAATTACTGGCCAGGCAAAAACTCGGAGTCTAACATTTGGTTTTTGAAAATAGGAAATTTGACCAGGCCCTGCCATGTATATCATGATGCTTATCTGCCCTCATGAGACTTAATAATTAAAGAGAGAATTAAAAGCTTCATATCTATCTATTGAACAAATTGGGCGGTCAAATTTTTCAATTAATTTAACTCCGAACGAACAGCAGAATTTAGTTCCGAGTCGGTCGCTACTGACACATTTCAGAGGTGGATGAAATTCCTTCGGTTGACCTAAAAGCATCAACACGCTCATATTCTTCAACTCGAAAAGAAACTAGCATCCAATGTCCACTTTATCTACAGAATGAACTTGATCTCACAATACGTTGAACTCAACGAGATTCAGCTGCGTAACCGGAATTAGTTCTCACTTTCCGAAGGCTGGACGCTTGAGAAGTAATGATGTAGCTCCCAAGCAACCCACGCATCGCATGTCAGCCCATCGCTAATGTTAACGTTCATGAGAAAAATTCTGTCTCTAATCCTGAGCATAAGCAGCTTAGATGAGCGTTCTAGCTCAGGCCTTGTGGGTGACGAGATTTCGCATCCCA
>VCRD01000162.1:229998-243162 GCA_006783055.1 Trinorchestia longiramus
CGGGTCCGACACACGGCGGTGTCCGACACACGGCGGTGTCCGACACACGGCGGTGTCCGACACACGGCGGTGTCCGACACACGGCGGTGTCCGACACACGGCGGGTCCGATTTATGGTGTTTCGAGGCCACGACGCCTATTTCATTACACTGAATATAAAATTGAACATTCTGATAAACGGTATTTGAAGCCAAATTTACAATTACTCCTGTAAGTTCAAGGTTGTAACTAAAGTGCTGTCCATTTTTTGAGTTATTATTTTAGGGCATCGTTATATCAATTTAACTTATAAATGACATTTGTGTAGCCATCTAACTCACTAAAATAATATTTTTCTTTCATATTTTGTTAACATTATTTTAATAAATAACTTTTGGTGGCCCAAATCAACCTTCCAAGCAAAGAACACATTATGTAAGCATATTTTACTGTATGAATTTACGAGAGGCAATATAGCAATTTGACCAACAAGATCTCTCCAAGACACTTATGGAAATGATGTGGCAAATGAAAGGTCCTGTAGAAGACGAGTTTCACGTTTCGAAAAAGATGACTTCAGTTTAAAGGACAAACCAAAAAGAGGACAATACAAAGGACTCAATTCTGAGGAATTGCAGGCTGTCATTGATGAAAACCCTACCAGTACTTTTAGAAAACTTAGCAAAGAGTTTAGGTCATATCATTTCACAATACATTGTCATATGGTTCCCATTAAACTCGTTGCTCAGTTCTCTAGTTCTACTGGTAGAGTTATCGTTAATAACAGCCTGCAATTCCTCGAAATAAAGTCAATAGAGGCAAGGAATTATTATGCAAATTAAATGCGCCAATTTAAACAGCACAATCTGTCTATCATATGTTCTAACTTCATATTGAAAAATAACGTCCGAGTTATTTTTTCAATATTTATTGAAAGTAGGGGCTTATATAAAGGCTAGAAACATATTTACAAAGGTTTTGAAAAGCAGAATTCCGACTTACTGTGAGTTTCGAGTTACGTCACTCTTCAAGATAGGAATCCCGATATATATTGAGGACCTACTATATTTTGTGTAACGTAATGCAACAAAAGAGCTATCTGCGATCATGGCTGGTTTTAAATCAAAATTTCATCTTCGCAGAACTGCGGGTAAAATTGAAACTATCTTGTGATACATCAAATCGAATTTTAGAACCGTGTCAGGTTTATTAAATTCTATAAGAAAGGAACATCCCATAGCAATTATAAAACATGAATAAGGGTACAATAAAATTTATTTTTAGCGTCATTTTTGATTAAATACTCCTGAAAGGGACGAAAAAAAGAGTTCACTCTTAACAACTGACATATGAAGGTTAACGAGGGGAGCAAGACCTTTCTCCGAGAGCAAGGATTTTTATTCTTACTGGGCATCCATTAATCTCTATTAGTGCGTCATTTATCCCTGTCTTCGAGGGAAGCGCAAGACTGAAATAGTCGCTGCACCACAACACGGCGCACCAAGTCTTTAAAGCAGGGGTCCGAGTCTCCGGAGCACGCGTCCGAGTCTCCGGAGCATGTGCCTGAGTCTCCGGAGCATGTGCCTGAGTCTCCGGAGCATGTGCCTGAGTCTGCGGGGGAAGCGCCTGAGTCTGCGGGGGAAGCACCTGAGTCTGCGGGGGAAGCACCTGAGTCTCAGGGGGAAGCGCCTGAGTCTCAGGGGGAAGCGCCTGAGTCTCAGGGGGAAGCGCCTGAGTCTCAGGGGGAAGCGCCCGAGTCTGCGGGTAGACAGCCAAGTCACCTACTCAAGCCAGTAAGCTGTTTTCTGCTAGGCGTCATTGGCAGAAATATACGTCTCATTGAACTTGAAATTCCTGTGCAGAGTTTTATTTAGTGAATTGAAATTAATTTGATAGAAATTACACCGTATTTCACTAACGAAGAATGGAGCTGTAAAATTTGTCGGTATAGTAAACATTGTCCAAACGTTTAGGTCTAGCGCTTGTATCGTAATTCAACAGCATACAAGAGATCAGAAGCAAGAGAACTGACACCTTAATTTTGTTTGTCACTTTCAACAAAACATGTAGTTGCCATTCAGGGCAGCGAGATACATTTTGGGCTTCCTGAACACTGGGCAAATCCAGTGCTAAATTAGATCTTATCTCACACAATCGGGCATGGTAAAAATCTCAGAGAGCATCGGTCTTTTTCTGAAGTATTAACAAATGGCATCTCAGTGGCGGAAATTAATCACTCCCATGCATCACTTTTAGATGACTTTTAATAAAGGGAAATAATTTTTGTTTCCATATGCAATCAGTGAGTAAAAGGGAACCAAGAAGAGATGGGACTAAAACCAAACCAATTCTTTCTATTTTGACCAAAGGCTTAACGGCGTGTCACCAGTGCTGTCCATCATCTGATTGCTGCAAGTCTTCCAGACAACATAAAAGGAATGTGCCCAAGTCTATTACATCAATTTGCATGCATGCTGGGGAGAAATACGAGCTCCTGTGTTAGATGATACACGTGTCAGATCTGTTGTACCGCCGTCTATTTTTGGACTCCACGCAGCGGTCGCAAAGAAAATCTCACTCTCAAAGATGTGGCGAGTAGCTATAGATATCGACAGACTACATGGTGAAAGTGTTCAATGCATATCAGAAGCTTCTGTCTACGTAAGGGAAAGCGGTAATACTGGAACTTATCAGTTCTCTCTGGGTGAGGAAGAAGTAAACGAGTTTTAGCATGATTTCCCTGTGAAATAACGAAGAAAGAGCGGTTGCTGCAGTTTCAATAGGTATTACCTTGTTGTGGTACAGCTCAAAAAGAAGATATTGTTCTGGGCTGAAATAGAGTGTCATCACGGCAGTAGTGCCACTGGTCAGTTATGTGGTACTGCTATCGGCTACAGCGAAGCGACTCGTGACACATCGATACACTTCAACTCCAGATAAAAGATGAATTTTTTTGTAAAACTGTTCACAGTACTTTCGAACACAATGAGCAGTATTAGATTTACGCAAAAACACGAAAATGACAACAGAGCTAGGATATATTTTGAGTTGATAGCTTCCCTTTAATAAAACGGTTGGTATTAAGTCGATTCGTCAAAACTAAATAGTAACTTAAATTTAGAAAGACATCAGCTTTTCAGACATATACTTCCGAATGCGTTTCCATTGTTCGCTGCTTACTTCAGGACACCGTAGCCACAGTGAAGGTATGTAGCTCGAAATTTTCTTATTCATTTTCTTTCACCTAAAATACGCTTTACTAGTTTCGGAACCAAAATTTAATACCTGGAGGTGACCGAGGGATAAAAATTTTCTTCGATAGGCAACATTAGTAATGCAAAAAATTATGACATACCCATAATTAAACTCTAATAGCATGTTTCAGGTACTGAATTTTCAATTTGTATTAACTTATTAGCTTGATTTAATGTATTATTCGTTCCGGGTTCTGGTCACGAAGTGTTATGCAGGATATAGGATATATTCATTTTCTGATGAAGAAAAAAAATACACGAGTATGTTGCTGGTCATTATTTTTATAAACTGGAACTAGTGTGAAGCTGGACAATCTTTTTACGAGCTTTAATTATACACCTAACAAAAGGGCCACACACGAGTCTTCTCGCTTATTACACAAAGGTTGGAGCCTAGGCCCGTCAGTATTTTCTTAGCTAAAAACCTCCATTGAAAAAATTATCCTCTCCCATCTAAGCTTGAAAAGAATTTTATTAGCCAGCAGTGGCACTCTTTCACAGCCTCACAAAAGAACGTTCTTCATCTTGATTATATTCGGTTCCGTATTTTTCCGTAGAAAAGTCGTGCTTTTAAGTATTAATGATAAAAAAAATGTAATTCCTGTTTCTTAAATTAAATTTTAATTTGATATATTGACAACTCCACAACCGTAGGTTTTAATTCAGGGCCAATATCATGATGTTCTCTAGGAATGAAATTTTGTTTCCTCTCGCGTTGGCGAGCATAAAAAAAATAATTCTCCAAAGAGCTGCATATCAACCGAAAGGCTTCCTTGTACGTACATTACTTTGCAGTGTTTTCATTGCTGCAATAACAGAGAGTATACACGATCTTGAAGCGCAATCTATTCCCAACAAACAACTGGAGGCAACTTTTTGCCTGACCAACCAATAACCAATAACACTTCGGAGACGACCACGCGTTGGTGGAAACAGACTGCAGGATTTAGCTCACAGAAGCCAGCAATAAGTGCCGCGGCAGGCAAATGCAGTCTCTTTCTCTAGTCACAACAAGAAGTCAATCATAAAAAATTGCGTCTCACAAACGATTTGCATATCACATTGGTTAGCATCAACTATGTTGCCAAGTGAATACAAAAAATCTAGATTAGACAGCCAATTATCCGTCAACGAACTGCCGTTTACAGAAAATTTTATACATAAACATATGTATACATATACAATATACATATGAGGAATAGTAGCATATCGGCCAAAGTCGACTGTAGACAATCTCTGGCTGCACGCCTCCTTAACTCATCAACGGACCGCTTTCCACCAACAGAAGTGCCCAATAAGTCCAGTCCTAGATCGCTCGGCTGCCTGACCTTTGCTCAGCTAATGAAACGCGAATCGAAATCGAATCGTGGATAACTGATGTCCTCTAGCTGTCATTATTCCAGGGCCTGTTTCTGACCCTGGTTGCAGCGGCAGGAAATTGGGATATCACGTCAACGTAGAGAAAATATCACGTTAGGGGAGTTAATTGTCTTCTAAAGGGAAATCACCATCTTCAATTTAGTGCTGTCTAGTACAGGTACATATTCTGACACGTAATACAGGTTGCGGCAAGAAAATTTCCTATTTTCGAAGCTAAACGTATTTTAAAAAGATGTTAAATATGTTGCCGTGCCCTGTATATTCCCTAACAGTTTAAGAAATATTTTCTAAGCTCTAAGTGTAACTATGGTTTGAAATGCTAACATGTCAGTGCAATTAACGCAAAGAGGCAATAAAACCAAATCATAGTTGTTTGGAGCACAACATCAAAAGGCTGTTAATTTCGTACACGCAATACATTTTACAGTAGGAATAATTGAAGCGAGAGATAGTGAAAAATAGAGACGTTGTAGTACAAAATCGAAACACTGAAGCTTATTTGTTCAATATGGCTGGACAAATAGATTATTGGTTTTCAACCAATATTCTGAAACGTTAAAAACGAATATCATCAATCCATTCATCCATATTGAACTCAATACTGAACATCCATCCATACTCGAAAATTGTTATGTATGTGCACTCCACAGTAAAAGTTGTTACAATTCCTGTGATTATCCAGATCAGCTGGCACGAGCCATAAGAATTGATAAAAAATTAAGAAACTTTGCATGAACACATTACTTGATACACTTTCTTAAATATAACAGCCACATTCTCTTCAAATCGTTTCTTTAGTGCTGCTCAAATACTTTACTAATATTTTTATAACAGTAGTCTGACAATAATTGATCAATAAACAAAACGTAAATTTGTGAAGATGCGACTACGTTCATTAATTTACCATCAGTTTTGCCTTGGATCTTCAATAATGAATTCGTGAGGAATATTCCCCAGAGAACCAGGAATTTCTTAAATGCTACTATGAGGCTCATTTTTTTTGCATTGTAACAAGTGCAGTACTGTTGTCTGAATCTATTTTAAATTCCATTCGAAGTTGAAGGTCTGTTTATCTTACGACAGGGAAACAGCCTATCAAAATTGTTTCGTACTTCAGTAACCTCTTAAGTAGTTCACAAATTATGCCAGAGAAACATCAAAATGATTGCCTTAAACATAAAACTGATGCCCGTGTTTTCATGCATACATATTTTTAAAATTCAATTAACTCATAATTGCTGAAAACGAAGACAGATGACTTGAAACCTAGGTTTCACATTATGGAAAACGAAACACTATTGCTTCACGTGCTGTGACACGACAGCCAAACACTGAAGAATCTTTCTTACTTACCTTCTCTTATACAAGGGTTGTGCTGGCCATGATCTTCTGGTCTTGATGAACACTGATGATCTGTTACCCGAGTTTGTGGAGGAAGATGAAGTTGGAGACGAAATCCCATTCCCGGTCGACGACCCGCTGGTGTTCGAAGACATTCCTGCGTTGGTCATACTCGGAGCAGACGTACGCTTGGGGTCTCTTCGTCTTCCCCACATCCCAGGGGAGCTGTTACCCCACAAGTGAGTGTGATGCTGTGGGCCTTGGTCACTGATCGTACGACGACTGAAGTATCTTTCTCGTCTCATACTGTGAACTGAAGGAGCAGTGGCTGCTGTGGTGGCACTCAAGGTATACAGACGAGGCTTCGGTAACTGCGTAGGTAGCGTGTGGGTAATTTGGTGGCTCTGTGAGGGTTTGTGAGAATGCAGAGGTGGTTTATGAGGAAGTTGTTGTGAAGTGGAGGCATTCTCATGGCAGTTTTCTTTTGGCTTCTCCAAGGAAGAGGAGTTTTTGACTAGCTGTGGGAGTGGAGCAAAATTCGGATCTTGTCCAACTAACCTAGATGGTTGATCATCATCTCTACTAGTGTTACTCGTTAAGGATTCACTGTTGGTACAAGGAACATCATTGCCATTTTCTTGAATTCTAGCAGCAGAATTCGTCGCTTGCATCAAATAGCTGAAGGAGAGGGGACTCAAATTACACCCAAACTTATTAGTCATTGACGGGTACGACGATATTGAAAAGCACCTGCTCAACGGTGGAGTGAAGTGTTTTACACGAAATGAGTCACTCAACAACGACTTTGTATTGCCAGTAGGAGTAGTTTCTCGGGAGCACATTGGAGTCGATGCAGTTCTTGTTAACTGGGGAATATTGTTGGATATTTCCTCCACTTCTTCGTCGACACGTTGCATGTAAGGATTTTCAGCAACACTGCTGCAAGTGGTCTCAACTAAGCCACTTTCTACTTCTACTTCAGCTAAAATGTTCTTTCGTTCCATTCTTCAACCTAAAACCACACGACATGGGACAGAGTATCCCATGTTTGAAAGCTCGCCAATACAAAGTTGCATTTTAGCACAGTGTACAAGCACATTTGGAATTGAAGATTGTAATATTGAATTCAAAAATTACTTACGATAACATGCAGTTGTATTTTTTAATTAGAGAACAAGCTCAATTGATATGAAAAGCTACGTCACGGAAATTTATTAAATATATTTTCTAGGCACAATATTTTCACGATCATAAATTTCTTAAAGAGCTTGAGGACGGATCTACTTCTTATATGAACACCAGAGAGACACTAAAATTGAGTAATTTTAGAAGTGCATACATGATACACTATTCAATCTATAATTAGCTAGATTCAAAAAGGTCACACATTATCACTGTGTTTCTTATCTGAAAAATATTGAAGAAATCGTTGAGCTTCGTAATGTAGAGTAAAAAATTATCCGACGTGCAGAACAGTTGATAAAAACTATGATCAACTTACCTTAGGTTATTTATAAAAATCCGTTTATAAGCATAATAATTTATCTCAAACATTAATCCACTGTGACACGCACTTCAGGATTTTCAGAAATTATCGCTTCGTATAAACTTGTTTATTGAACAGCTGCAGCTCAGAGAAGCATTAACTCATATCTGCTCTGGACACTGCGTTCACTATACAGCAGGGAGGAATGCAAAATGCGCTAGACAGCAATGCCATTACAATGTAAACTTGCATGAAGCCATCTAACCTACGTCGGACTGGAAATGAGTTGCATGACTAATTAGAGCAGCTGTCAATACTATTTTAATAATAATGGACACCAGTTAATTAGTGAAGCTCTACAAGAAAATGCGGTTAGACTTGTCAGAACAAGGAGGTGCGATGATACGTATTTTATGTACAACGTTATCACCGCCATCCTGCTGGGTGATACAAGTTACCAAACTCAGTTGAGTTACCAAATTGAGAGTCGCTCAGTAGAATTACCTAATTGCCTGTCGCTCAGTCAAATTACTAAATTTGCAGTAATTCAGTCGAGTTATCAAGTTACCAGTCCCGTAGTTGAGTTACTCAGTTGCCGATCACTCACTTAGCAGAATTACCAAATTGGTAGTCGCTTTGTAGAATTACTTAAAAATCTATCAGTAGAATTTTATAATTGAGTCACAGCAGAACTGACGAATTCCCAGTCACCACGATTAGCGGATTATCAGTGAGTTAATAGACAGCACAAATAGCGGATTATCAGTGAGTTACTAGACATCACAAATAGCGGATTATCACCGAGTTACTAGACATCACAAATAGCGGATTATCACCGAGTTACTAGACATCACAAATAGCGGATTATCAGTGAGTTACTAGACATCACAAATAGCGGATTATCAGTGAGTTACTAGACAGTATAAATAGCGGATTATCTGTGAATAGAAGTAACCGCGAGCCAACAGATTATTCTATTGACGTGGGTGCTACGAAACAACAGGAAAAACAAAGCCTCCAGCATGAGGGCAGGATGCAACTGAGGCATTTGCCTTCCGTCGTAAAGAGTACTTGGCAGGCCAGCAATGGCCCCGTAAGTCACGTAGGGGCGAAACGGGGCACTTCCTTTGCAAATTTGGGAAATGATGCTGCCACTCAGAGTCGCTTTGTATATAGATAAAAGAAAGCTATGGCTCAACATATTAAGAGGGATCATGATTATAAAAGCATTACAATATTTATAATATTAATCAGGGCACAGAAATGTAAAAGGAAACAATAATATTATTGTTGAGGTGATCACTTACATATAATGGTAATAATAATACACTGTTAATGGTAATAAACAATAGGGAGGTCAATATGCCACCATGTTAGGGAGGAGTCACCAAAGATAAGAGTAATTCACTCAACAGCCTCAGTTCACACAGCAGTCACGCACGCTGGAAAGCTTGCACCTTGTTCAGACAACATGTCTAAATTTCAGCTGTATCAAGTTAACACGTTAAGTGCAAAGTGACTCATTGGTAAGTCACTCAGGTTAGGTTCTGTAATTTTTTTTAAACTTTCTAGTGATTTGCACCGGCTAGGCAACCGCGCTTAACGTGTTAAGGTCCGGTGCACACATCAGCTACGAAGATAAATTAAACTTTTCTCGAAGCCATCTTGGCCAAAGCCAAGTTTCGGAATGATCTCAAATAGAACGTTGTTTACTAAGATGAAACAAAAATCCCAAACGTTTTTCAGTAAACTTATAACTGTAAACGAAGCTTGGTTACCGTAGCAGTACCCATTCAATTGCTGAACACAATTCTGAAGAGAATTCTAATTAGGTAGATGTATTCTTCATATTTCTAAGTGAAACAATATATCTCATATAGTTTCTTTATACTGCAAGTTCGCTGGTATCTTATAGGAATAACATTTAGTCCTGCAGTAGTAATTTTATCCTTTGGTTGCGTCAAAAACATAATTTTTTAAGTTTTTCTGTTTCTTACTATCAAGAAAAAAATTACAGTACTACGAACATTTTTCTTTAAAAGAAGAAGGTTACGAATTGTACAAAGTACGACCAGAGCGGGGAGCCCCGAGTGATGTTCTCACTACGCTACTGCTAAGCGCAACGCCAGCTACTGATGTCGGACCTGTATCTTCCAACACCTGCCACCAAAAAAAAAGACAAGAAAATATTTGATACACTCCCACGAGAACAACTTTGTCTCAGAAAATAAGGACTCTATTCGGTACAAGTTCAACCTCTCTATGTTTCTTCTAACAAACGTTAAATGACATTTCAGAGGGAGAAGTTATCGTTTTAAGCTTCATCAGTTTATACTCTAAGAATTCCCTGGAGAACTGTTACAGTATACAGGGCGTCTCAAAAAAATGTAAATGTAACGCACCCTTGGTGTGCGTTATCAGCGTTGTCTGGACAATAATGGTCATCAATTCGAACATTTGCGAACATGATTCTTTAATCACATTTGTCTTCTGTATTCGAAGCTATTCTATTTCACTATATGTTCATAAAGAAAGGATCTTGTCATTCGAAGTGTGAGTATATTTTTTTGAGACACCCTGTATTTCCATGGTAGGAAATTCGTTTGCTCATGCTACGCATGACGGTTTTCGCAGTTTTAACTAATGCTAGACTAAAAAATGATAACTCATTATGTTTCATTCTTTTAAAAAGCGATTAATTATATATTGACGTAAAGAAGCATCGTTGCCATTTCCTAACAACCATTTATCTAACATAGTATCATTAAAACTATGACCATAGTTGATCAATGTGAAGGAATCTATATTGATATAAGAAACGCTAGGGACAGATAATTCCCAGCGAGTGAATTATATTTTCATCTAACGGAAACTTTTGTACCACAAAAAAACTCTCAGAGCCACCACAGATTGCTACCAGTGTTAATCGATCAATACTGGCAGGCTTTACGTTTAATTTAGATAATGCAACGACACCCTTTTGGCTCCATAAATTAGCGGTCGGCGTTCAGTTTCCTCCTACAATTTTTGTGTACATAAGCCCTTAATAATTCTGATTGAGATGAACCTAATTCGCAATTCTACAGAGCTTTCCCTCGTAATTTACGCGATTCAAACCTCGAGTCAATGAAAATTGTGTGATTCGCATCAAATCACTTGGAAAAGTTCAATGCTAATTAAATGAACACTGAACATCAGAAGCGCTTAAGTTTCGACGTATGAGAAAATAGCTTAAATTGTTTTGATATGAGGGATTGTGCATTTAGATAATACCTACATGTATATCCTTCTATTAAAAAAAGGATCTGTCACAGTAATTAAGCAAGAAGCTATTCTCAGCTTCTTAGCACATTATATAAGACCGTACTGCATACATGCATGTACGGCGTGGAGTTAAAACTCCTGCAGTAACACCACACTTGACACACCGTAGAGGTGTCTGTGAGTCGGACGCCAGTAAACAACAAAGCAGCCAGGGTTACATGGAATCAGAACTGAGTTACGCGGCACTCCGTCATTGCGTACAGAAAAGACCGCTGAGTAGCGACGCAAAAATCAATAATGAAAGGCTAGTCAGCGAAGAAAGTGATTCGGTACTCGAAAGTAGGAGAAATTAAAATAATTTTGTACACTGATATATAACGAATATTTAATTTTGTTTTTATTATTCTGCGTTTAAGAGGCATAGGGTTGGTACTCTTATAATCAATACTAACAAAAAATTTCATTTATTCTTGTAGACATTATACTTCAAATGAAATTATACTTCCCTTTACTGATGCCTAAGTAATGTATCTAACTAAACACAAAACTCTTTAGTTAGGTATTTATTTAGACATTAGCAAAGTGATTTTTTAAATCATATGGTTATTCAACGCCTGAACACCTTGAAGTCTCAAAACATTAGGCCAAAATCATAAAAATGAAAACAGACTCAGGCACACAAATTAAACATAGTAAGAAGCACAATAGCAGCAGGAGGTTAGGATGATGAAGTGACATCCTGCAGAGTTAGCATGCCAAACCTCGCTTTAAATAACGATTTTAGTCATACTAGCTAGCTGCAGCAATGAACACCAGCCGACGTTGAGGGAACAGCTCCATCCCTCAAGCGACACAAGTGACTTCAGTGACTCTAACAACCAAAGCTTACCAGCCATCGTACCTTCCTTCAGCTTCAATGCAGGCAGAAAAGAAACAAAAGAAAGATGCAAAGCGACTGCTCTGTTTCACTGAATGCTGCATCATAAATCGCAACTGCGAGAGGATTTGGGAAGAATTTCCCACAACTGGTCCCATGATGGGACCGAATTCTATTAAATTATTGTCTCCAAATTTGTTCAATATTGACTGATATTTTCTCTGATACACTGAAAACATTAACAGAGCTTAGAGTTGAAGTCAAAAGTCTTCTTTTTGCTATCAGGTTATGATCCTGAAAACGAGAAAGTCACAATGGTCTATGAGTAAGGTTACTTATTAGAAGTTTCCCTTTCTTTATCAACTTGCAGGTTCCCTTGTGTATTATAAACATAACTTACGGCATTTTATCGCACGAATGTGGTCATCATTAATTTGGCAGGATATATTTCCCGTGGTGACTGAAAAAAGATGAAATATATTTTTCTATTCTCCAAAAACTGCAAAAAACATCCCATAAACACAAGAACAATATTATTGTAGACGAGCAATATCTCGATATGAGCTAAGACGTCGTTAACACATGTATAACTGTAATAAAATACATTAGTCCTTGTTCGAGCGCGGTATGCCTATAAGATGGAGAAGAAGCTCCAATTCAAAAGAAGAGGAAACTCTTCATCCAAATTATCATACTGATCCGTTAGTTTTGCACTGTTTGATAAGGAATTTTTAGTTCTCCATTTTATTTACTTCCAACGTAAGTATTGTGGAAATGGAAAAAGAAGTTGCAGCTGTGTTCGTAATAACTGCTGGCATGTAGCGTTTATACCAGTAAATTTGGCAGGAACAAAGTTAGATGCAGTAATTTTCATTCATTGTAGCTATTGTAACATTGCAATTTGAATAAAACTTAATAAAAATTATGCCCCATGCATCTTCCACGATGATTTTAAATCCGAATGACAGTTAACTTTTAGACATTTGTTAATGTTAGTTTATGGTTTAATATCTGATGTATTACATGGTTTTGGAAAGATTTTATAACAGGAACACTAAGAAACTTGAAAGAACTATGATGCTTTAACATAACACATTCCATGAACAAAGGATCACAATTTACCAACTCCCTATCGAAGATTTGAATTTTTTTTATTAGTATCGTAATGACAGTGTCATAAACTAATTTATGACCTTAATACCTTTTATATTTATTTAAAAATAGCATGATTTTAATCACTCCACTGCCTTTAGTTTATACAGAATAGGGATGATGAACAAATCCTGTAGTTTGTACTATAGGATACAGAGTTGTTAATGTAGGTGACTATTTCAATTTGTGCCTCTTGTTTTTTATATATAATTACTACGAATAGGCGAACACGCTCGTCAGTACAATTCTCAATGAAATATACCATACGTCAATTTCCCTCAAATAGAAAACTTACGTATGTAATTAAGGTTTTAAAATAAAGTGATTTATAGATTTACTCCTAGAATGCAAGAACTTTGGTAATATGTCAGGGCCTACTTTGAGAGATTCGGGACGTTTGAAGCAACACAGCTGAGTGATGGACACGTTAA
>VCRD01000162.1:251063-318429 GCA_006783055.1 Trinorchestia longiramus
GGGACTCCAGGACGGGGGACTCCAGGACGGGGATTTAGAGTCGGGGACTTCGAAATAATGCTAGGATAATGAACTAGAAGATACGAAAGTAAGGTAGATAGCTGGGATAGAGATCTTAAATGGGAGATTTGAACACGAGAGAAAAAGGAGTCGAAAAGGGGCTTAGGAAAGATGTAGAAAGAATTGGAAAATGTGATATGGAGCATAAAAGCCGCAACTAGTCATGAGTTAGAGGCAAGACAAACCGAGTTAAGATTAGAAAGAAATTTTGCTCGTCAGGGTGTGTTCAACCATACAAAATAGAATTATACAGGGAGAATAAAATTAGCCCCTATACGTTACAAATGTGTTTTCATGACGTCTGACAATAATTTATTTCCGTTACGGAATTAGTATATGTACCCTGGAAACTAATAAAAATTGGTAGCTCTATTTTTAAACCAACACAATTTTCAATCAATCTCGTCATTCAATTTTACAAGGGCCTTCAAACAAGAAATTTTCGAACGCTGTGTGAAAACGCAAGAAAATTTTTAGCCGCCATGTTAATTTCCATGGCCTTAACCTCGTGCAACGACGACGTGAAACTAACCAGCATCTTCTATGATACTGAACACAAAAATCAGATGAGCTTTCCAGCAATAAAATCGGTTTGAACATAGAAACTTGTATTGAACTATATTTTGCTGGGATAGGGCATAAGCTTAAGTTGAGTGTTTAAATTAATTCATCCCAGAGCAACAGGAAACTGCCAAAGACTAAGAGAATGTTATTGATAGAACGTTGGTCAACTTCTCCAATCGAGGAATTCGTCGTAGATGCTTGTGAACTCCCTAAATCTCAAGACCGGCTCACCAATGTATGATAGTTTTAACGATCTATTTTCAACACTTCTCGGCAACAAGACAGATTACTCAGTGAACTCGAGGAAAGCAGGGCAAGTTTTGAACCAGAGTACTGAAATTTAAGGGATTCTGAAAAATACCATCAGCGGATGAAAAGTGAGCAATATTGTCAAATTTTACGATTGAGTTTTAGCCTTTGCACATGTGAATATTCCTGAACATGTATGGACACCTGGAATGTTTGTTTTGATTACAATTTTACCGAAATTTAATGGGATATAGTACAATGGCGTTTGACAGTCTGTTGATGCCAAAAAAATATATTTTCATTTATTTTGGGATTCAGTAATATACTAAATAAAATAATTATTTAAAAAGAAATCAGAAAATAATTCCTTGATATTAGAGTCTATTCATACCAGTAACGAATCTCACGGGGCAAATCACTCGTAGTGAATTAAATACTTTTCACAGGTCATGCTCTTCAGCTGATGAAAAAATTTGGCAGTATTTAGATTTTAAGCTTAAATTTTTAGATTCTAAATTGTTTACATTAAAAACTCATAAAGTTTTCAATACATATCTTCATCAAGCATAGATATTTTATTACTAGTAATTGCCATTGATAATAGATGTTTCGATGAATTACCAGTGGAATATCACAAACAACTCATGAAATGAATTTCAAGTTAATTCGTACTAGAAAAATTTGCAATAGTCTCATAAAGCAATGGCGATGAAGTTACATAAGCTACGGAACTATAAAATGTGTGGACGATGGTGTGACACCTTGCATGTATTACTACAGAAGTATATACTATGATTGCCACACAAAACATCGAATTTCCATTTTTCTTGTCCCAGAGTGGGTACCTAGCTTTCCAAAAAACATTGATGGATAAAGGATGGAAATCAATGTAAAGTTGCATATTCTCCGAGCTCTGTCTGAAAGAATATCCTTCTGAGATCAATTTAAAGGAAACATGGGAGATAGAATCCCGATAGAGAAACGAAACTAATTTTGCGTATTTGTACAATTAAGTTTCATAGTAAATAATTCATTCCTATAGTAGCGCAAGTATATTACGAGCGTCTCTTGCTAGGCACATAACGACACAATGTTGAATTTTCGTTCGCGTTTTACGACAATGCATGTTAAATTAAAAATTTGGCGTGAGAGCCCTCGCTTTGCACAAAATCCAGTCCAGAATAAGGGCTAACAACTCTTTAACGAGATACACCATAAATGATTTGAAATATTTTTAAAAACTTTCAAAGTTCTTACAAGTTTAATCTTAAAAATTAAACAACTATCCGAGGCAACTGCTAAAACTTGAATAACAAACTCAGACGAGAGTTAATGTGCAGTACTATGTAATATCATAAATCAGGTAAGTTTGCCTGATTTTTCAATGTGATGGTTACCAAGACTATCTCGCAGTTACGGTTTTCATAAGCGAACACTTTTAGAGCACTGTTAAATACTCCTAATAATAAACAGAGCAGCAACACATATGTTCAAAATTCTCTGCATTTAAAAACCATCACCAAAATTACAAAATTCTTTACATGTTTGACACTTTTTCGGTACTTGTTTCTCCGAAATCATCACTCAAAATGTAGGAATGGCGGAATTGCAAGATTTGGAACCGCAAAAAAACGCGTCTTGATCATCCAAAAAGACGTGTGCTCATGACAGCGACTCATTTTTCCCCATTGCCCTGAAGGTCGGCAAAATCGGAGTCATTTTTAACAGTTCTGCGTGTACAGAACGGATAAACTTTCATACTTCCGTTTTGCAAAGAAGCAGTAAAAATCTACAAAACGCTACCATTTTCGAGCAATGGCTGTCGATTAGGGGCAGGAGGTGGAGTGTTCCAGGACTGACTGTTGAACAGCTGCAGGAGGTGGAGTGTTCCAGGACTGACTGTTGAACAGCTGCAGGAGGTGGAGTGTTCCAGGACTGACTGTTGAACAGCTGCAGGAGGCGGAGTGTTCCAGGACTGACTGTTGAACAGCTGCTGGAGAGGTGCGGTGTGCCAGGACTGGTTGTTGAACAGCTACAGATGTGATGTACCAGGACTGACTGTTGAACAGCTGCAAGATGTGTAATATTGCAAAGTCTGGCTCCTAATCCTAATTAATGAATGCTACCAATTTATGAAAATTTTCATGTAAAATCTACTAATTACTCATTTTACCCACATGAACAGCAGAACTTTTTACGTGCAGTATTGTTCATTCCAAGAAAACAACTCACCACACACAATTTTTTTTAAATTCTCAGCTACTCAGGACTGTAGATGAAAGGGGACAACTATTTGCATAAAAATTATTCCTTTTATAACATAGTATGCTGGAAAAATCGTCTCTCTTATTTCATTAGTTATTGCTGTGCTGAGATAAACCAGTCAGATTCAATGAAAAGCTTGCTCCATCAGGTTTCATTTGATCCGTTCAACATTGATTTCTTAATTTCACCTTACAAAATGAATAACCAATATCATAGTGGACCATTTATGCCATTTTTGCCTTGTGAACCCTTGAGTTGACTTTCAAATCGCCAAATACTTCATGATTATGCTTGAATAAATTTTTCTGATATTCATACTGTACTGATTCAATAGACGAAATGAACAACGTATTTATTTAAGGAACTTGTACCGTTGCATCATCGAAGTCTGACTCTTGTGTTCGCCCACATATTTCTAAAAGAAAATTCTCTATGCCTTGCTCTTGATTCACCCTACTCTCATGTTCACTTTTGTTTATTACCCTGAAAATTCAATACCTTTATGTGCATACAGTGTGAGTGTAGTGATACAACATTTTCCAATTTATTTTGAATCTACCTCAAAAATTTATAAAGCTTATAAATGCAGGGAAGATTATCTCTACCATAAATCTCAACTAGGGTGAAGTAGTTGCTAAGGTGTGACCCGGATGTGCACAGCCAGGCTTTCCTTCATAATCTATAATTTTCGCAGAACAAAGAGGCACCGCCACGTCTGCAATTACCGGGAGCAAAATAACCGCGGAGCTCTTGTGAGAAATGTTGAAGAAGGTACGTAGGCGACAGCAATGTTCCAGAATTAGGTATCTTCGAAAGAAAAAAGAAGCCAGATAAAAGTAAAGAGTAACTAATAAGATATTACTTTTAGTGAGTCTCGCATGCTTTCCAGCAAAAGGCTTCATTTTCTTACATGTTAAAAAGCTATGAGTGAAGTTCTATGACACTTGAATGTTGGTTACATTGAAATGTGCAATACAAAATAATTTTGAAAGTGGTACCTGAATCATTGATATTTGTCATTATAATCAGATTTATACAGCTTTGAAGATGGAATTCAATCAAAGAAAGAACACACCATTCTAATAAACGTTCTATGACAAATCGGGAAAATCAACTAGTGGTCGACAATTAAACTCTTCTACTTAAAACTTGAAAATTTTTACTCTAAATCATTTAAATTTTTTAAATAATAGTTAATTACAGCATTCCGAACAATATTTTAGTATATTCACGTAGAGCGCTAGACCATACATCATTTTATAAAGAAAGAAAGACCAACTCTGCGTCTTCCTGTCAGATATTTATTTTTAAACAGCGGGCTCTCAATAGCATGGCTACCAATAAGTCAGGAGTAGATGCAAATACATTAAAAGTTTCAGAAAAAACAGCTGGTTATCTTTTTTGCATTAATACGGACATGAAGAATGACATGGAATCACATCAAAAAGTAATCAAGAAAGTTCCTGCTGGGGCGTACGGAGAGCTCTCACAGCGCAGCCATGGTTATTGTTAATGAAAACTAAATAATTAGGATGAATAGCAGGACGGGGCGTGTCTACTAAAAATCATTCGTCAAAGTATGATTTAATTAAATGATCAACACTAATATTTCGATAACATCTTTGCAAAATATGATGAAAAAGGTTTGCATTTTTTCGCAGCTTGAAAACATCGCAAAGTAAAATAATTTGGAAACAAAGTGGTGATAGAAATGCTACCAAAAGTAATTACCACAATGTAATTCATGTTTGTAGAGCCTAGTTATGCGGGTGAAAAACAATTTGTACTTTAGAATTTTTCAAAATATTTTCTCATTTAAAACCTGAAAAAGTAATCAATACATTTTTATATAAATATTATCGTTTTCATGCTATCAATTTTGAAGCAGAAAGCAAGTGGCTAAAAAAAATGTAATTTTGAAATTATCGTAATATCATCAAAAGGACTTTGTCATGAAATAATATCAAGAACTTAACACGTCATTCCTTAGAATAAGAAGCACGCAGATTGCTGTCTCAGGCCCATGGGAAATCTGCTATATGAGTACTAAGGATCCTTGAAGTTCATTAACAACTTGCTTTGAGTTCTTTAACACAACAATGAAAAATCATCATGACGATTCGGTATAAAGCATTGTTTTGAAAACGGTTGTTATTACTATAATATTATTTCCTTATGGACTACTCAGCAATTTTATTTGTTGTAACCTAGACATATATTCTCTCCCCCAGCTCTAAAAAACCGCTTTTTGGTTAGCATTTGAAATCTACTGTGTATCATGATAGAGTATGAATTATTTGTCGTCCTTAACAGTTGGTACATATCCAGACCAAACTCTTTCCCTGTGATTAGAATTATTTGTACATCAATTTCTGTCTTGAAACGTAAATATATCACATCATCCAAGCACCTGCCGTAGCCTTCTGATAAGAACGACAAAATTTTCGACATTCTCAACAAACGGAATGAGAATACAGTACGATACATTGCATGAATGCATTATGGAACGTACAACGGGTCCTTCATTGTGAAAACACTGAAACTGGATAAATATTTATTCTTAAGCTTGAATTATCCGTACCTGGAGTTAAAATAAAAGTTCTCTCCCAAAAATTTTACTTTATTTCAGGGCTGGAAGTACTTTCCCAGTACCTAAATATGCGAAATGCTATTCAATTTTAGTACAAACAGTAATTGATTAAAACAATCAAGACATGTAGAGGAAAATTGTTTGAAACTAGAAAATTTCAACTCTCGTATAGCACGTAGCTTCGTGCGTATTATAACCGATAAACGAGACAATTGAAGATAAAATAAACGAAATCAGGTCGCAAAATCAGAGCGGCTTGGTAAGAGCCTCGACTTGCACTGGTATGAGGCGGCTTCCGCCACTGAGGAGTTCAGACGTTAAATATCAATCGAGAAGCCGCTCAACTATCTTTTATTGGCAGCTGGGGCGCATCAAGCTGCCTTTAATGCCGCTGTAGAAAATTGGGCTCATGGTAATCTGAGCACGGTCTTGCGCAGGCAACACGCCTAGAGGAACAGACTCGTCAGTTGAGCATGGTGAGTCTGAGTGAATGTACGAAAATTATTGTTTGTATAACTCGGCCATCACGTGGAAAAATTAACTCGTTATTAAATGAATTGTGTTGATACTGCCATCATCGCGGAATACTGAAATTAAATGAGTGGTGATATTGAATAGAAAGAAGGCTAATAATAAAAAAATCACGGATCCCACTATATAACAATACACGGTTCGTATGATTAGTTGGTCCATTTTTCTTGCACGCTCTTAAAGATTTAGATAGAAGAAAATTCGTCGACTCAATAAGATGAGATACCATGAAATTTCATTGCTGAATGACAATGGCAAATATAGTTTCTGGAAGAAGTACATGCTCGAAAGTCGAAATACTGCATGTAAATAAACTGTTTGTTGTATGCTAAGTATTGACTTCTCAATGGAACGGGTATACATGTACTGTAAACATTGTATTGTGGATACCAAAGGCACAGCCTTCATGGTGGAAACTCCTCAGCAAAGCTCACATCCACAGGTAAATGAAAAAAAAGTCAGTACAAAAACACGATTTTTTACACGTGGGGACTTACTAGTTTTATATTAATTTAGCATCTTTGATATACACAATACAATTTTTAAAATACGTGCACTGAAAATACAAAATATGCAATATTTAAGAAGGAATATTGTTTGCTACGCAAATCTCAATAAGATAATTTAGTTATCAAGGTCCTACATTTAATGAAGGCGAATTCTCTCTTATCTTCTCCATAGTATGTGACACCAAACACATATGAAGAAATATATGTCTATATTTCCATCTATTTCATATAAGCATAATAATATATGATCTTGAAGCGTTGTGTATATACTTGTACATACAATGGCTTTCATTATGTCGGGTTCATTTGTAGGGTAAATGTTTTTTAAGACTCGCAACTCACGCAGTGTAAAGTTGATACATTCTAGTAGTAAGGTATAATTACACAGCTACTTGCAGTAGCTCTGGCTATTGTAGAGATCAACGCTGATGGAGTTACCTGGCATTGTTCATGAATTATAAAGTCTGAGTTCCTCAAGAGGGTTGTGTTGGTTGACTTGGTACATGTGCAGTAGTGACTGTACGAGGGCAAGATCAAAAACCCTGTCAGGCAAGCGTGTATCATGAAATATCTTACGAGCTCTGAAAAAATCATTACTATTAAGGAACGTTGAGAACGTAAAGAAGCAAAAGTACATCGGCCGAAGTGCAATGTTTCGGTCTGAGTAAACTCCAATAAAGATACGTTACAATACACAGATCAAATCAAAATTTGCATAAGTAACTACAGCTTAATGATCTCAAATACAAGATTTGAAAATTTTGCAAATTTTGTTCTAAAATTCGAAAAAGATTCGTACAATATCAATCAAATTATTGGGTAACCCACTCTATGAGAATAATTCCAATTTCTTTTTCAGATATTAACATTACTGAGTAACGTAGTCAGATTTATTACGATAGTTCAATCAGAGAATATTACAGGCTTTGGAAGAAAGGCGCAAGGTTTGCGAAATTCTTCCATTATTTTTATTTTCAGACTATACGCTGCCACGTCATGTTCTAAGACTTAAACTAAGCTCACATGAAACTGCTAGTTTCTCATCCTAAATTAAAATTTAGCATCACAATTTGATGAATTAAAAATCAGAATATTCCGGAGGGTCAGTCGTCAGAAAGTCGAGGGTCTCGTTAATTAAATTGGGTAGGTAGGGAGACCTACCTGAGTTGGACAAAAGAACTGGTAGGAAATTGGAAGCAGACAGCCACTAGTAATTGGGTGGAAAACTGGCTCAAACAATAATCTTACAGAGAAAAAATTCAGCATTTAGATTTACACTTGTATAGTAGCATGCTGATTTAAAGTTCGTTGCTTTTTTCGTGTGGACTGTTGTAGTAGTGCATCGAAATGCATTTCAGTCTAGAACAAAGTACCGTTATACTGTCCATGACTGTCCATAAAGCAGGTTTGATTTTCTGTTACTGGTTCTGTACTATAACAACTAAATTGAACAGAAATTCAACACCGGCAAAAGAACGGATGCGTAATTGACATACATACACGTTTTTTTACTTCCATACGTCAACCAGTCTTACACGTGGGTGGTGGTGGGTATTTTGCCAACACTGGACCATATTACATTTTATTTTACTACCTGGGCCGTCACAAAACTGTTTCAAAAGAGGCAATAAGCATTGTAGAGATACTAAAAATTTATTGCTGAAGTAAACAGGAGAAGCAGATCGTGAAGAAGGTCGGCTGCACACTGCAGCGCTGGCCACTACCAAACGAACATAACGGGGGAAATCCAATAAAATATGGTTTGATGAAGTCAATGAACTCGAACTGAACATGATCATAAATCCTAACACGAACATTCTACTTGCAGACGGTTATTAGACATACACACTGGTATTTAACCTGAGCATAGACAGAGATCCTAAATACGACCATCAAACCGAAAACAAGCGCGCACTACAAACAGGTGTGCGTCCGTGACACGTCGTGAGGGACAAGAATTAATTGTCAGAATTATTGTATTACACAAGAATACAATAGAATGCAAGTCAGACTCAACCCACAGCTGTACCACCTTCACGCTTGAAGTACTACGCTTTTAAATACAAGAAGTATTAAAAATTTGCTCAAAATACGGGACATTGAATTTAAAAATGCACAAAAAGAGAAAGCTTACGCTTCATAGCAATCGTGGAATTAACTGTTGAAGCAGTGTGTCATTTGAAGCTATAAATATATGGTGAATTTATGTGCTGCTAAGTGAAGACAAAATAGAGAAATAAAGAAAACCAGACAATGGACTATATTCATTTCGTAACCTTATGTGAATTTTAGCAAATAATGCTTTCGAATCAGTATTCCTTGATGAGTTTTAACAGTTTGAAACTGATAAAAAGTACAATGCTAAACCACAACACAGAAGTTACTGCTTCTAAATTATGTATGCCATTATTGAAAAGGTAAATTACTTTCTTGATGCTTGGCATGACGGCTGCAGGTCTGAGACTCACTGCAATACCAGCCGGTATTTGCCAACGCTGCTCAATGTCACGTTCGTGCATGACGATATGGCGTGTGAAGAAAGTCGTAGCAAACCACTGAGGCCTTCCTCTTTTCAAACAAATTCCTCATGATCGCTTGCCCATGGGATTTGGAAGAAAATACCTAGAGGTGTCACATTCCTCGATGTCGGGCTGCCGCTTGCAATATAACGAGCAAGACGAAGTCTCAAAAACCGGAGCTCATTTTTCAGGAGTCATTTGGCTATTGGAAAAAATGGAACAATAAAGGTTATCAAAACAAACTTCACAAACGTTCCACGTTTATTTTGAAACAAGAAATAAGCTTGTAATCTAAGTTCATTCAATTCGGGCATGGAATCGCAAACAGATTCTTGTTTTAGTAGCAATTCATTAAATATTTAACGAACAAATGTTTCTGTTTGAAACAGAACTTTAAAACTTTTAGTACAGATTGTTATGGAACAAACTTTTTACTAGCAGTCATTTCACATCGTGGGATTCCAAGCATGCGAGGTGGACACTCAGAAAATGTAGAAAAGTAAGTATGAAACCACATCAACATTTTTTTACCAATGCCGAGAAAATATCTATGCAATAATATCCGGGTACCTGCACATGAATACACGTATTTCATCAGTTCTTAAAAGGTAAGCTATCATACATCTTTCCGTGAGTCAAATTATCGACACTCTGTAAAACTAAATTTGCCATCATTTAAATAGAACGTTTAGCGTATAGAGCTAGCACAGATCTTTCTCTCTAGATCAGAGAGGTAACCGATTAGGAAAAGTTTACCGAGAGACAGCCACCGTGGTCGGTGGTCTGCGGCCTGTGTTTGGTATCAGGTCTCTGCTTCGGGCAGACAGACCGCGGGTTCGAAACCCGGCAATGAATACGAGCTGTTTCTCGTTTCGCGCCGTGAGCTCGCACTTACCGGTAAGCCCTAAACTCCCCGCCCATGGACACATCCCAGGATCGTCGCATGGAGCTCACCATCATCCATACTTTAAGAATGTTAACCTTAAGAATTTGAAAAACCAATGTACTAATGTCTATGTACTGTGTACTTGATTGGAAATAAAGTTGTTTGTTTGTTTGTTGAGATTTTTAGTTACTACGGTTGGGCTTCTAAAACTGATTCTACGAGTCGAGAACGAAAACGAGGTGAGATTCATCCTACTCTCTTCAGACAAGGGGTTACTTCTGCTATTGGAGGCTTGTTGTGTCTTGCCAAGCTACCAGGTTGTTAAACTTGTATATATCTATTCTGTAGTAATAACTGTCTGCTCGTAAATTTAAGCACATGCAAGATAACAAGACTATCACCGAGAAAATAATCTTGCAACAAGATATTCAGTAATGCATCCACAAGGAATGCTGTGAGTTCTCGCAAACAAGTATTTGTGCATAGAAGCCATTATATTTTAGGAGAGCGGCCAGACACAATAAACAGGGCCTATTTAGCATGCCTAACGCAGCAACGAGGCAGCAATTTCCTCCTAGTATCAAGTTGGTACAGGAACAGAGTTAGCTTCCGGTACGAGAAAATTGAGAGGGCTTAAAATATGCCCAACTTATGCCAGGTAACAGCTTTCTTCTCCAAGCATCATGCCATTTTTTCGTGGCTAGTTTTATGATGAATTGGAAAACAACGGTCACAAACTGAGTCACTTAGTTATCTCAGAGTGATGGAACTATACGTTTTACAATATTTAAATCCGCACATAAATTATCGAAACAGAATTTACGTCCAAGCGTAAAAACATGAAATCAAAACTTGCATGTCACCAACAACAGTACAACACGACGGATTTTTTTTTTTTTGAGGAAATGAAATTCATTTACATTGAGACAAATTCAGACAGACTACGTACTAGAGCTTCCACAAAAGAAAACAACTAAAATGTAGCTGTAGTAGCTATCATATCTAATTAAAATATAGGAACGGCACACACATTGGAGTTGTGTAAAGACTAGATTTCAACATTTTTTAAGTCTTTAATAAAAAAAACGTTTACAGTTGAATGAACAACAGATACTGAGCTCATTAGCAGTTTTGAGAAATATACGAGATAAATTAGTGCCCTAATCTATTAGCGCACCATTCAAACTTACAAGCAAACTTTGCGTCATCTCTCTAAAGTCTAATGATTATAAGCTTTAGGCAATAAATAAAACTTAGAGAGAACATCACAAAGAATTTCTTCATTAACACCCTACTAGCGTAAACAAACGAATATTTGTTACGTTAAGCGCGCTGAACAAGCACGTTCTTGCGCCAGCTTCATCTAAATTACAATCATTGTATTTATAGACCATAATTTTAATTTGATAGAGCTCTTCACACAACTTCTTGTCGTAACACTAGAAAGAAACGAATTATTACACTCTTGTGACAACGTCATTTTGGTTGAACTGTATCATAGTAAGTTTCAAAAATGACGAATTGAAAGAAATAAATTTCATTGTCGAGTATCTCTTATGACCTTGTTTATGCAAGTAGCGCCATCAAAACAGAATATTATCCAACTAAAGCCGAATTTGAGAAGAAGTCAACAAATTGGATGGACCTGGATTCGAGGTCGACGCCGTTGTCGGTCCCGAATATTTGCACTCATTAATGTGGTAGCTCAGCTGCATTATATGCGTGACATACGTTAGAGAGCAATGTACTATGGCAAACTGGCCTTTCAAATGCTGTCTAAATACCGTAAAATATAACTAATAAGGTGTTCTAATAATATTTATCTGTGAGAACTCCATTTAATTATATTGAAATTGTATGTATAATCGAGTAAATAACGTGATGTAAGAGCATGACTTTAAATTATTTTTTGTTTTAAGCGACCTTAGCCAACTGTGATGCTCGTTGGAACTTGGGAGTGATGATGGTGGACCTGAGACATAGAATATGACTGCCGTACTCCCCTTAAGCATGAGATAGAGCATCGAATATCACTGAGAACAGTCACGATACGAGCCGAAAAGTGAGAAACTGCAGCTATTTTTCAGACTCCTGAGGCTCAGTATTTCTTGGTATCGTGTTGCTTCCGGTGGTCTTTGGATGGATGCGCAAACTCGTATGCCATTCGATTGAGCAACTTGACCCGAAATCTCTTATCTTTTTATGACCGACGTAATGGCGAAACAAGGTCAATTTTCACGGATAAAAGCCTTTGATCAATAAAAATAGCTAAGGCTTCTTCATGGGCAATTTTAGGTTGTATTAGTTAAATGCTATATGAGTAGCTTTTATTTTGATGAATTCCTCACAGTATATCAATGTTGAACAATTATTATTGAATTCCATTAAAATAACGGAATGTAGCAATCACTATATTCCACTTTGAGTCTAATATTCCACAAGAAATATTTTCACAGTTTTCAAATCATATTTTGCACATTTTTGATATCATTTTATTTGGTATTTCTCTTACAGTATTTTACTTGTGTCAACCATGCAGGCTACCACTACAGTATATGAGGCGCTCCGTGACACACGAGCGAAGACACCACCAGCTAAAAATCCGTTTTCTTGGGTACCAAAATCCCACAGCTTAGCTTGATTTCAGTAGTTAACTTTCAAAATGAGATCAAGAACACATTGATATGTACATAATTAACTATGTTATGATAATTTCCATTTTGCGAACTGTGTACGGCGATTCCTTAAAACTCTTTACTCTTTCTTTCCTTATCATTGACAGCGTACGAACGAAATGACCGAACCAAATTAGTAGAACCAATTCGAACAGAATTTAACTATTTAAAAATATAGCGGAACAAATTCATGTACAAAATCGGAACCTCCTAAGTCAAAAACTAATGGGAAACGCGCTTGACGTTTGACTTGTCACTTGTCAAACACTTTGGTCTAGCAACATTTATTTCTTTGCCTTCGGATGATTGTGAGTGGATATTTCACAGAACTCCCGAGGTCAAGTTCATTTTGAATTGCGAGAATCACATAACAAGTGAAAGAGATGGCAGGTGTAACTGTAAAGTGTTCATGCGACCCCGTCGATTGCAACAGCTACAGGAGCCTGCAATGTGCTGGAATGAGACTGTTCTTACAGGAATATGAAAGTGTCATCCGGGGATATTACAGTGACAGGTCAAGTCTGGTTAAAATGATGGAAATGAACGAATTCCTTTAACAACTTGTAGAAATTATTTTCTTAGAACTCAAAGTGTGTTATAATTTGTGACATGGTTCTACAAACGTGATGTAAATATCGTTGGTGAAGTGTGTACACTTTTGGTGAAAATTCTCAACAACCATAGTGAGCATTTTTCCACTTCCTTGAAGTTCCTCTCGCTCATCTATAAAATTATGTGATGGCTCTACGAAACAGTACTGTTAGACATACGTACATTTTCACATGCGTTTATCCCATATATCTTGTTTACATACGTCCAAATCAGTGTAATTTAGAGCCTTCTTCAAAGTGGGACTTTGTGTACACATCACCACTGCAAGTTGTCCTTCATTAGCTTCAGTAAGAAAAATATAAAGCTCTTTTAGGAAATACTATACACAATGGCAATAAAGCACAAAGCCAACGAGTTTACGCCCCATTGAAAGTCCATCTCTCGACAAAAACAGCCGCTGCAAAGGTTTTTTCATAAACGACCGTGAAGAAGTCCGATAAAAATGATAAGAAGAACAGGAATTTCATTTGTTACACGTACACGCTTGCAACGACAATTCTAAGCTTCCAATGTTATTGCAGCAATATCTCAGTTGCTAAACAAGTCCTCTTTCATGTCCTTACACCATTCTTATTTGATTATCTTCTTCTTGAACGAGCAGCTCTATGCTTCAATACTGGATGAAATAAATTCTATAGTACATTAGCATAATTCTTTTCTTTTCAAGGTTATCTAGTGAATCCAATGTGGCTCTTCATCTCCATGACTCAGAAGTTGCTTAGCATCTTTGCATGCTTCCAATTTTATAAGAACTGTTACTGCAGTTGTAATTCTTTAACAATATGGTAAAGGAAACAATCATTTCTCCCGATGTGAATGAATTACATAAACATAGAATCGAAAACCATAGAGATATTTTCAGTTAGGATTTCAATTAGCTGTTGCTTAAATATTAGGACAAGGCTTGTTTCCTTCAAAAAAACTTGTAGTTGAATATAGACGATATTCCACAGCAGTGAATTAAAATTTGAGAACCCTCTTTAATTTAGATGCGTCGATCTGGACAAGACTGCTTCTCGATCCCCAGATTAATGAAGACCAGCCTGGTGACCCTCCAGGTTTTTATCACCAGTCATTTACGTCTTTCACCGCCCCAGATGCAGCAAATTGAGGTAACTTTTAAAAATTTTGACCGAGAGAAAAGCACTTGAAAACGGGAGTTTTTTGCGTCCACTAGGCGGTTCTTAATAGAGAGCTTCATTTCAGGACGAGAGTAAGAAGCTTGGAGGAGTCAATGGAGCTGCCTGCAGACTACGTCTTCTTCAATTTTCATGAGTTCTGAAGTTCTTATTTCATATGAAGCACTTAAACAGTTGTGATTGGTGCATTTGAAATTCAGCATGTATCGAATCTGCATGCTAAATAAGACTCATGCAAACACTAATGAGCCCAAGTCTAAATTAATATGTCATCATTGGTTATTTGACCAATTTGCCCGATAATAAATATAACGAGCAGCTCCAGTCAGATATTGGTCAAACTTTTCGCGTAGTAACCTCTTGATTGCGCAATTGCTCCAAAATTGAGCATTAATTAAAACCGTGATAAATAATTCCACCAACGTACATGCACACAATTTTTTGAAATAAATAAATTGAGATTTAAAATAGTTTATTATTAAACTATATACATTAGTTTTAAAGTTTAAGTTCGCTATTATTCCTTAATATTTTAGGAAAAACTCTTCGACATGGACGTTTTTCTTCAAAGTCCATGTAGATTCAATGAAAAATGTTAAGTGTCAGGTCTATAAATGAAAGAACATTTTACGTTTGACTAATTCTGTTTTCTCTTTTCCTCCAAGCTCGGAGTGTTACCTATGTTCTCAGTACCTACGTTCGGGTTTATTCATTCCGTTCAGCACTCGCTTTCACGATTGCATGCTTCCCTTTACTGATATATCATATGAATTCATTGAACGTACTACAATAATTTGATGTGTGTATCATCAGGAGTTTTGTATCGGTTTCACATGCAAATGTGTCTTAAAGACAATGATATTCTGCTATGTATTCGTTATCATTTCTGTGCAGTGTCTCGTAAGCCAGCTTGATCCCCTTGCATTTCTGTGAAACTGAACTAAATAAGGAGAGTAAATATCGACGGGCAACCATTTCTAAATCCGTACAAGCATTCAGGAAAGTTTCGGTCATGATGAATATATGATAAATTACAACTATTCGTGCGGAAAAATACGCTTATGTTCATGGACTTGATTTTGGAGAGAAATTAAAAAGAAGTTAATGGGAGAAACGAGTTAGTTCATTCGTTATGAATACAGAAATCATGTTTCAAATGGAAGCAAAACAACTTTCAACGAGACGAACATTACTTCCAGCTTCATTGGACTCAAGTTTTCCCTTAAATATAATTCTTAATATTTTGTTCTCACATATCACATAATTCAGAGTAGAAATATTGTCTAGGTGCATTGAGCTTTCCATTTAGCTTCATAAAATTCACACTGAGAGAAATGAGTGGTGCAGCAAAACAAAACTACTGTGATGCATCGCCGTAAAATTATTTCCCAGCTCCAAAAAACTGACTGCGCTCCACCTAAAAGTTACTGCGTTCCACGTTTATAATAAGCAAGCTGATTTTACGACTGAAAAAGCGACTAGCCAAAGACACCAGCCTAATTTATGAAGACATCTTCATAGAAGACAAGAGAAGATAAAAAGAATGACTGCATAAGAAGCTTGCAAACATAATTTCTCGTAATGGTACTAATCTCATGCATGAATTATTCGTTTATAAGAAATGTTTCATTGCATTAATAAAAAAATGAAAGTTTCTTCAAATGAATAAAATTGAACTTCCGTAATAAAAGTTTCAACAAAAATACGGCTAATTAGAGATTTTCTGTGTATTCTAAATGTTTGAAACTAAATCAGCCACAAATGTCAAGGAAAATGTTTCGAAAAGGGAAATTAAGAGACGCAAAATTAATCTATTCATGCAGATCAGGTTAACTTTTTTTTAACATAGTAAAAGAGACAACACTAGTTCAGCAAAAGAACAAAGTATTTAAACCGTTTCAAGCCTACATTTGCTACCAGCTGCAACAAAAGTAGTGTTGTATTTGGAGAAAGATAGAATAGAGCAATCCTGTAAATAAGCGAAATCCTATATTTGTATGTATTATTTTCTGCTAAGACCTGAATTTGAACTTGACTGAATAATAACTTACTTAACTATATTCGGTTATTCATTATTATTGAAACATGGAAGTAATTTTTCCATTGAGTTGAAAATGGAGCTCTTCATCTTGAAAATTGTTTGGAAGCTTATGAAGTGATGTTTCATTGAGTGCCGTACATGACCGTGGGGTTAACATACATATTTAAACACACAGTTCTTCGAACGCAAATATTGAAAGCAATATCTCACCATGTATTTTTAAATTCCAAGTGAGACTTAACATCACTGCACAATTAATATAACTCGGAGTTAGATGAGAACAAAACGTGGAGAGTAAATCACACACGATGTACAAAAGGGGCAAAATATGAAAAGCACCCATAGAAAAGACTTAGGCAGAGTTACCGATTTCACATTTTATATTATAACAGTTTTCTAATTATGATGATGACCAGCATTCAAGTTGCGTCGTAATGAGGTGCTCGTAAGAGTCAACACGGGCTCAGATAAATAACTCAATGAATAGCACAGGCGCCCGAGCCAACTACTTCATTCACGGCATAAGAATGAGCATACTATAATTATTCATAACGGGGTATGAAATATGACAAGCAATAAATAGGTCATCGAACAAATGACCGGGACTGAATCCTACTATATCAAGAGCATTTTCATTTAGGGGAAAATAAGATAAATTTTTCACAAGGAAAGTTAGATGAAACTTTTTCCATTAAAGTTAATTCATCCTACAGAGCGGCTGTATCTGAACTCACGCTACATAAGTCATCAGTGGGCGACATGTGAGGAGGCAAGAGCTATAATAGTGCGCTACAGCTCAGTCATTCCTCATTCATTGACTAATTACAGCCAGTAAGCAGCAAATTAGATGCATTATTCAGTGATTTCGATCAGCCGCACCTGATGAGAAAGAACCCAAAGGAAAAAACACAAGGACAAGATCTGTCCAAATGATTTAGCAAACCCATAATAGACTATTACCGCATTGTTTAGTGGGTAGCCTGCATCTATTTTGTTGACGTCCAATGATGTTTTAAGCATTTAATGCCCAATTTGATACAAATGAAAATTTGAAGATGATGCAAAATTAATATCCTGCCGATACATTGACGAGGATTTCCACAACCAACACACTCAAGCTCCAGAGCAACTCAGGTCTGCCCAGGGAAATGAGTCCAGGTCCTCAAAGGTCTCTGAAAGAATGACTTCTTTTGTATAACCTGACTACTATTGAAAATTTCATGTGTTCGAACTTGAACATCAGAACGTTATCAGTGTTATTTACATTACAGTGACAATAATGATGAATGTGCGGTTACAGTTCGATGACCGCACTGTATATATCCTATAAACTCGGAGAAACATGTTCGCGAGTACAAAGGGGAAAAATTGTTTTAATTAGCCATGGATGAAAGTGATAAATTAATCGCATATGATATTAATCAGCAGACCCAGCGTGTTGCCTGAACTCTAGAGTCTCTCAAGCTGAAAATGAGACTTTGTCTTCAGGATTCCTTAAACTTTTCAAACTTGATGACTTGCTGCTAATTGATAGCGACGGATCATCTCATACATACATGTGACTCCGAATGATCGATTGCTCACGCTAACGTTTAACATCAGCAGAACTAAAAGTAACATAAATTTTCATCTCAGCATAAAGAATACTTCCCTTAAAAAACATTTTTGTTGTATTTAAGATACAGTTATTGTGTTTGCATTAAATTTAAAAATGACTAAACATTGTGAATCATGTAGCAACGAAGAAAAATAGAAATTTACGAGAATTTATCGAGCCATTAGATGAAAGTTACCCACAGGCTATCAAATTCAACTGATTTAAATGTTTTTGTTTCTAAGAATTTTTAAAAAAGTACTCGACTATAACTGCTTCTGCACTCACGCAGTCATGGAGTAAGGGGCATAAACATCAGAATCTCGAGCCTCAGGCTGACAATTTGATCAAAATTTAACCGAGTTGTTCAGGCACAACCGAAATGGATACGTCGATGGGCTCTCATTTCCTGACGAAGACTTCACGTAATCAGCTCTGCAAATTCATACATTCAGTCCTGAAGATGGTGACAATCAGCATTCGAATGTTCTACTCACCTCGTTATGGACGCATTGAAAAAACAACAGTTATGGCAGCCTAGTGGACGAGCACGCAGTGCAGGCTCCCAAACTTGCTAAGCTAAGCTACTTCTACTCAAATGCAAGAGCTGTAAGATAGGCTCATAATATAAGTACCTTGAGACCTGACGCTAATGTCATCAACCGCTAGATTTCTGGCGGAGAAGGAAGAGAACTTTTCTTCTGGCAATAATGTACTCTAATACTGCGCTTTCCAAGGGATCAGTTATATGTGCATTTTTATGAATAATTTCCAAAATCAGCACAACAACCACTGAACATCACATCTTTTGTTACGGAATCTTGATCTACAACAAAACGTACATTAACAGTAAATGACTAATAATAATAATTTCTTTTTATACAGGACTACCATTCTAAGATATAATAATTCAGTTCAGATGCATTTTCATTTTCAGAAACTGAGCACATTCTATATTTTTTAAATACTTCTGCTTCATTACCATCCAAATAAATATTTCTGGACACCGAAAGTTTTGATTCTTCTTCTCTCTCTTGAAAACATCTCTTTCAAATTATGGCACAGGAAGTGTGACCAGTTTTGAAGACAATAAATTCAAGTAGATAGAAATGCAGTGGTCTTTTAGGTAGAATTTAGATCGACGTTTCTAACCCGAGAAAAATTGTTCAGGTACAAAACCGATCAAGTAGCGAAAATCAACGATGTATTTCTTTTGAGAATAACAGTATCCGACTTCAAGTTTTCGAGAATATATCAATAAATGAGAATTCAAGGTCAAAGCATTTAGAAAAGAATAGGAGTAAAAGTTTTGTTATTTCTATCGCAATAACAAAACAAAAAGAAGTCTAAAATAAAAGATTTAAGGAATTCTTCCTCTCATTGGATGCTTCTCAGATTGGCTACTTCTTAATCTATAAGAAAGAGTAACATGAAAGGAATTACTATAAATAAGTCAGCAAAACAATATACCCCAATTACCAACAATTTTCCATGTATACAGTTAGTCATCAAAATCTATAATATTATGATATTTTATCCACCTTTCACCTACTGCATCGAGAACAACCAGACGATAGTGGAATTCGCCCCTCACGTCGTCCTTCCCAAAATGTAGAGCTCTGTTCCCTTATACACACAGCAGGCTTCTTGAATAGCCCACACCACGGACAAACACATTTTTGGCTTCAGCCATCGGCGCTAAAGCACACTGCAATCCTGAGTTCAGTCCTACAGAGAATGCAAAACTTTTGAGTTGCAGCGTTCTCTCTTCAACGCTATCACAGCACAGACTCTCGGTGCGATACAGGAGATGCATTCGAATGTGATGCATTCGAAACTCTACTCGCATTTCTGACCTGTTGAAAAGGTATGAGTTTCTGCATTTATATGTTCTTCGTACTAATTACTAATTATATTTATCGATTTCTAAACTATTTTAGCCATTTTTGAGACGCCTCTTACTTCTATTCATTAACACTATGATAAACTGCAAGGTCAATTTATAAGTTCTGTGTGGACTTTAAAATGGAGAATTAATGATTAAACCTAAAATTTAATTGAAATTTATTTGTCCACGTAGTGACCATAATTAGCAACTAGTAGACTCACACGTGAAAATTCACGTGTTTGTTACTGAATATTTTCGTTTGATTTGCCAGTGGACGCGATCTTTGCGAAGGAGTTTCCACATTGAAGGATGTGCCTTTGGAATCCACAATACAATGCTTACAATACATGCATACCGTACTGAATTTTATCCTGTATAAATCCTTCCACGCGTGACAGAGAGACGGACCAAGCAAGCAAGCGAGCAACTAACAAACTGTGTATTATTATATAGTGGAATGATTTTTAATTTATTATGCATTCACAGTATTATAATACGAATGTAGTTCTTTCACCAATCGCGAATGTATGATTGTTCATTCAATGAGCAACACTGACCTCAACACAACTGACTGCAAAGGAGTCATTATAAATATCCGTGGCAGTCGGTTCATTTAAAGGGAAATGACATGTTCTCAAAATTGTATTACACAGCACTTTTAAAGTAAAAATTTTAAAATATCATAGTCGAGGTTACGAACTGAGATATGGTCAACGTACAGTACGTGCATAACTATTCCATAGAGAAAAAGTAATTCCGAAATGAATATCATTTTTTATACTATTCAGATATACACATAATAGACCAAATGATTTGAGATTTCTGAAGATGTTACGAATGATATAAAAATTGCGCCAACATCATTGAACTTTTATTAGCTAAATGTAAGCCTATATAGGCCACAAGACAGCCAATCAACGCGGGGAGAAAACAAGAAGTGAAGTCTACTTTAAAATTGAAATCTTATTACTCATATAAGTTTTTTTTAAATATGCATACAATGGAAAGAAATCACACGCCACTTATTCCACCCAGAAAAAAACGGTTCGATAGTCGAATCATGGACTATTTTTCTTATTATGCAAGACACACTGCATTGTGATACAGTATGTATTTTATCTGGAGTTTATTGACGGAGTTTATCGACGCCATCTGTACTTCAACGTAACTCAGCCTCGGAGTTCTACGCTATTAATTTACGTGAGCATCATACCTGTATAGTGCAATACGAAGCAATTGCTTTGAAATATATGGAAAACTCATTTTCTTCCTCAAACTAATCTATACCTCTCACTATTTTTGCTTAAAATAATAACTATACATTAGGTTTTATATTGATCCCATAACATAACCTAATCTATTAGATTTAGAGGCTTTAAACACGTGTAGCTTACACTTGCTTAAGAAAAAAGTTCCTTTCGAGAATTAGCAGTGAATGCATCAGAAATATTACCGTTTCTCCTAACCATGTTGAAAACTCAACTGAATACAACAATAAACGTGCAGACCAGAGCCAATACAGAGCCTAGGACAACCTCATTATATCCAGCTTAGTGTGTGCTCAGCACGGAATGTAACTGCATTATTGCCCTTTTGACAGAGTGGGTGTTACGAGACACACGATAAACGGCTGTGTTTGCTTAGTGAGTAGCTTTCAAACAGCAAAAGAAAATTGAAGAGGAATTTCTAATGAACATTTGTTGTTCTCTCACTGTAACACTGAACTGTTATAGCTATTTCTGCATTGAATCACTGCACTGCAGTGAATACTCAAGTGTAAAACGTTCACGAAAATCAATCAGAGTCATTTTCTTGTAAAACCTTTTTCATACGAATCTAAAAATGCGTTCAAGATTCGAGCAAAACGAGCAGAAAATGCAAACTGCGATAATGTCCCTATTATATTTATAGAAGCATATGCTGAGTGAAATTTGTGGCTGCCGAACTTCCTCATGTTTCAAAGCTTGGAAGTTCGATGAGCAAAGTCTACTCCTCTCTGTGACAAAATTGTACCATCATTTTTTACCTTGTATGACCTGCAATTTGCCCTGCCACTTCTAAAAAATATATTCCACCGGAATGCAAATGTAAAAAAGGCTTGGTGTAGAATGGTGTTTATTTATGCCAGGGTTTGAGCTTCTCTTCTTTACAATTTGAAAGTTACACAAAAAATCATAAAATTCAAGCTACTAATACTTTTAGCTATTGTCTGCAATCTAATAAGAATTACTGAGAAAAAAACTGAATCATGATGTGGAATAAATGTAAACCAGATGAAAGCCAAGAACTTCAGTGCATGACGCGACTGCAGTGCTAAGTAATGAGTACGAAATCCTTGCTTGAGAAAAAACATGCAACACATCACAAATTGTCAGTATTTTCGCCCCATTAGACTACACATGAGATTTATTTGTTGTGCGAGCGTAAGACTCGAGGTATTTCCAGACGCAGCCAGTCAAATTAGGTACAGAAATAACCCGGGCTCTCACGCCATATCGATTAGGTCAAGTTGAAACGCAGACACAGGTATGACAAAACGGCCACGAGAAACTTTGACCCGAGCTCTGAGTACAGGGCCAGAGAATAAAAAAATGACTTTCCAATTCCAAAAAATCAAACATTATCTATTCTGATTAGTAAATAAAATAAAATTGTACGAGTTCATGTTACAGGCTCAGACTACAACTGCACTATACGATATATGCTACACACTTTTTTCCCTAGACCTTCAAATATTTCTACCCCCGAAGAAATGTTTTGCCAAGATAGAACACTGTGGCTCATCGTTTCATAAGTACATACACGTCTCAAATAACATGTGGTAAAAAACACTAAACAGTATCTAATGAAAATTGTTTCATATATTCCTTACCGAGAATCAAATCACGTCTTACTACTAACTAAACATTTCTTTCAAGCGTAAGTCATAAGTGTGTTATCTTCGTAAGAGTGCATACGTTATAATACGGATTCACTACAGTAGCTGCCATACAAGAATTTTAACACAAACAAAAAAGGCTTAAAAACACGAAAGATCAATAATACAAATATATTAGTAAAACATGATAATATCGAAGTCTTCCGTGTTGAAAGTCGATTGCACGATATGGCGACCGCCCCTAATGCAAACAATTATAGTAAGTTATGAAAGGGTTTGAATTAAAATTCACAAGTAGCATTGCTGATTTTGAGGTTTGCAGTTAAAGAAACTTAGAGCACCTCTGCATTTTGAACCATGAGGTACATATCATAAATAGACACATTTAGCATATTCACAAGCAAGGAATGCACAATCTCACGTATCCTCGACCAGTGCAGTTTCCAAAGCTGTCTGGGGGACAATACGGTCCAACTTCCTGCCTGAATGAGCGTTCAACAACTGTCCTGAATACACTAGAATAAGACACAAAATGTTTTCCTGCAGGGAGCGACGACAGGAAACCAGCTATATCCTATAACCCAACAACCGCAGTAGCTTGCAAACACAAGAACCGAGCTGGATATTAAGTCTCATAAATAGGCCAGATCTCCAGACACCGGTCACGACGATGATGCTCATGTTCCAGCGCTGGAGAAAGAATGTTTGCTAGAAGTGACTCGACAGAAAACCTTGTTTTTATTATTATTCCTTGTTTAATTATTCTCGTATGCTAATTAATAAAATGCCGGTACCCAATGGTATGTACAATGTTGGAGAAAATAATTACGCGAGTGTTAAATAAATTAAATGAATGCTGAACCAGGATTTTATCTTCAAACCACGTTTCTAACATCTTCGACCAGTTTTTGGGAAAAACGCACACAAATTGTGCACTTCATGTAGCTAAATTTTAAGCGATGTTTCAAGAAAAGCTGGGATGATGACAGAATTCATGCATGTCTTGCCAAAACACACCATCCTATGCTAAGATATTTGTACATCTTGTGAATATGGAGCCTCGCTCAAGTGTTCATCATCATTTCTATACTCTCATTTCAATTTTGCATTTCCTTCGTCTTGTGTACCGGCACAATATCCTCTAGAAAAGACATTCATCATTAGGGTACAACGCCATGACTATGGAATGAATAAAATTAACTGAATTGCATCGATAAACGTTGCTCCCAATTCTACAATGCACAACAACTCCACTTAATGGCTGTCCAAGCCTCACCGGTTCACTTCCATGATTCACTAAAGGAATAATTCAGCGCAATAATGCACTGTAAAAATACTATAATGATTCCTTTGGTTGATTCCAGATGTAAACATTCCCTGTTTTAAGAAAACGTGAAACTTTCGACTCTTTACAAAATACCGCAAGTCACCACTGATCAATGGACAAATCCACGTATAACCAATGTAACCTCTGTTACACTATTCATGGGTAAGCTTCATTTTCGTAAGGGCTGTTTTTTTACGATATTATACTTTATAATGCATGTTGTGTGGTGAATAATCTTTTTTCCTCAAGATTGGATGTCGTAAGAGCAGCTGTGATTTAACGTAGATTTAGCTGCAGCCCATTAGAGGCAGTGGTCTAATTTGTTTTCTTAACTACGCCTTTTGATACAAATTGACGTGTCCCATTACACTTCTAATTCTGTTAGCAATTACACATTTTGGCGTAAGTGCTACCGTGCTTCGTGAATTCGGCAAAAGTTCACAATGCAGCAGCTTTTTATAAACAATCATTTCTGTTGCTTCTTACACAAAACTATTGCCACCCGAGCTCGCATATCATCACACCTATAAGCTTAATTTAAGCTACAAACTGGAAACGTGAAAAAAATCATGAATAAAAATACATATAAACATCTTAGTTGCAATGAAATATCCGAAGTACCTCCAAATTTTTGATACAATTTGTACTATATAGGACTGCAAGAAAATAATTACCCAAGAAAACTATTGCAAGCGTTTGTCTAATTCTTAGGTATATGTATTGGGTTCAACTACATACTACGAATGTCCATTGAGAACTTCTCATTTTAATAGTCGGAAAGCATTTTGATTTGAGCTTTTCTATGACAACGTTCAAGTGTTTAAAATTTTAAGGAAATGGTACTTATGCAAGAAATTTTGTAGCATTTTATAGCATTTCTGCATGAAAATTAAAAAATGTTATAAAATTTTGAAGAATTATTGAATAAAATAATAAACATCTTTGAAACGATTAGGCTCCTTTTAATGCTCAAAATTTGTGCCATTCATTCTCCTAGACAAAATCATACAATTTCAGCTATGGTGATGCATTTCTGGAAGTTGAAATTTCTATTGCATAAGATCAAGAAAATATGATCAAAAACATTCATGCAAACAACCACAATCTTCCTTTCTACAAAATAAAATATTACTGAGAGCACAAAAGTCAGTGTTATAAGATAAATTCCCAGGCAGTTTTAGTTTATCGGATTTGGAAAGTAACTTTCCGGCCGGCTTGAAAGAGTTCCGTATTCCACAGGATGGGATGAAGCAATCCGTGCGGCGCAGCTGTGAGCAAGACAAGGCTGAGCAGCGGCAAGCTCGGCAGCCGGAACCAATTTGATGGTGAGAGAAGAGACACCTTGTACGCCTGGCAGACTGCATCGCAGTTAATGGAGTTAATAGTTTGAGGCGTTCGAACGATGTTACTGTATGCATTTCAACTTCCTAAAGTGGAAACCATACAAATGTTTTCGTAAAAGGTGCTGCGGTTACGTCTAAAACCAAGTCTAAGGTTATGAATTTCAGACATGCATGTAGTGTTCGTGCGTATATAAATAACCTTCGGGAAATCGAACAAAATATCAGTAAATAAATGCCAGTTTTACGCATAATAATTAGCGTGCCTGTATCTCTAAACGGCCGGTCAATCTTTCGCATACTTTTGCGTAAGATAGTGACAATTGTAGCGTTATTTTTCATACAAAATCAAATTCGGTAAGAATTTCCTAAATTAAGAAATCATTTCTAACAAAACTTTCACGAGTTAACCACTCGGTTCCACTCTACACACACTAGCTTACATTCTCTTTGTTGATAAGAGAGTGTTGAGTAGTCCATGCACACAGAGTACCAATGCAAGTCACTCGGTAGGAAAACTTACATTATTTTGTCATTTTTGCTTGCATGATCGTATTTCATGAGCCCGTTAAATTGCAAAACCATGTGATCGACGCATGATATTAAAAAATGAACAGATTAAAAGCCATTCCTAATTATAGTTCTCACGAGTTATTATGATCACATTGCACAATTGACTGTAAAATTTTGAAAGTAATTTATGTTCCTTTTGACATAGACCTGAATTTTTCGTAGTTCAGAAATTGCATTCGCTGTATCGAATCTCGCAACACATGGCACTTTTGCGTATCAGCGATAACATCTTTTCCAAAGGACTATTTCGAGGTTCATGAAATATTTTCTTTCTTCAACTGGCAGTTGTATGTTTCGGTGCAAGTAAGAGTTGCTAATTCTAAAATAGTCTAAAAATATTGCAGTTTTAGTGAATGGTAACCTCCAGTTCTTTGGAGGTTCAATTTAGGATTAGATATTCTAATCGTTATGGCTTCAGCGATCTGCAGTGACAGTCATATATACACTCCATAATTTTTATTCTTAAACATAACGACTTTATAAATAATATACGAGCAGCTTAGAAAACAAAGTTTTAATGTTGAGCGTTTTGAATCCGAAAACAGGGTGAGCTACATATATCAAAAATATAAATTAAGCGCCAATCGGGCGAACTGATCTATAGAGATTTTTAAAAATCGGGATTCCGACCTAGCCGTCCACTTTTGTCTGAAGTGAAGGCAGTATTTCTGAATTAAGGTCCGCCACGGGTGCAAAAGTCAGTGCTGGCTTTGCAGTCTCAAAAATTTAATGAACATTTTAAATCAAATTCAATCTGAACGCGCCCATTGCGGCCATTCCAAGCGAGTGTCATATGAAACATTTTATTACTTCACCCATAAAAAAAACATTATTCTGCATTTAAATTGGAAATCTAAAAAATTGTACGTGGACGCAAGTTACATTTTCACCAACCATTTGACTACTGCTGATGAGTTGGCACACAATGACGTACGGAAAGATGTAAAATTAGTGAGTTTGCTTATTTTTCTTAAAAAATATTACAATTTGTCCTTCGGATTATTTTTATATTATTATTATCAGGATTAAATTCAAACTAACCAGCAGTGAGAAGAAACAAGAAGAGACACGCATAAGGAAAGACACGGAAAATCTTGAAGTGGCTCCACCCTGTACTGTACACGCCAGCAAAAACCGAGCAAGATGCTGAAGGAGAATAATAAGGATGTCTGAGGAGAAGCGGCGCCGAACTGTCCGTACTACGCTAGGGGACACACTCGATACTGTGGTTCCCCCTGTGGGGTTGTGATGAGGTATTTGGCCTTCTCCTGATTGTCCTGATGCAATCATGGAGGACTCGGAAGAGGAGAAGCCACTGCGCAGAAGCTTCTTCGAGAGCTGTGTGTATGATGGTGTATGTGCTGGCGTTGAAAATCAGCTGCTACTCATTTTTGCATCAAAAAAATTCAAATTTCTGCATTCACTCGTCACCAATTTGACAATTAGTTTTTTCATTCGCTCATCACAACATATACCTGTTATCATTCAATTCAACAAATGAGAACAAGCTAAAAACACAGAGCATGATGTTGAATTCAAACCCCTCCCTCCACACACACACACACACACACACACACACACACACACACACAGACACATCACCCCCAAACAAAATTAAGACCTGTCATGAAATTTCGTATGTAAACTTATATTGTTATCTACAGGCTACAACAAATCCAAAGATAAACGCTTTTCATTGCTTCTACTGGAGAAATTTGGACGCAGTAAGGTTGTAAGTCGTAAGACAAGTTTGTCCACTATATCTTATTGTACTCTAAAATTCAAATTCGTCCTTTCATGCTTACCTTCATCTCCAGGTCATAGTACTATACGTTTATGATGCACGTCACTACGTTGTGTTATTTATTAATGACGTCCGTCACGTTAAAATATTAATTATGTTATACGTCACCATGTTATGATGCTCTATACTAATAATATGCGTCTCAACGTCATGATACTCGATGTTAATGACATACATCGTGACTTTATAATCCAAGTTCCAGGTCTGTAGTGCTTTAGGCTTCACTTTAAATTTTAAAATTGATTTGAAAACTGAATTATGCAACATATACTGTAAAATATAAAAATTTACGGTATCAGTTTTTCACCCCATGATTAAGCGGGAAATTGTGAAACTATGAAATCATGGGGAAAAGCAGAAAATAAATTAATATGTCGCTAAACACATTCAGTGTACCTTATTTTTCAATGAACAAACACCTTTCAAGTAAATAAAAGAAGAAATTCAGTACATTTCAGGCATATTTATTTTTTCAATCAGCTTACTGTAGTACTTGTACGGTTTAAGTTTGTAACGAAAGCCTGTTTTTAGAAAAAGAGCTTCTTTTCAGATTTTATTTCAGTCTCAATAAAAGACTTTGCTACTAAAATAAATACTTATCAGGCATCTACGATCAAACATTGAAAACAATTCCATGATAACCAACAGAAATTTGAGTTGATTACGTTTCTCAACTACCAAACAATTGTCATGTGAACACATTTCTGTAGGAATAATACCTGTAGAAAAACCTCATTCTGTGCGCTGCCTGTCATGTCTCCGTATTCCAGTCTAAAGGCACCTCTTCATTCTGTGTGCTGCCTGTCATGTCTCCGTATTCCAGTCCAAAGGCACCTCTTCATTCTGTATGCTGCTTGTCATGTCTCCGTATTCCAGTCCAAAGGCACCTCTTCATTCTGTGTGCTGCTTGTCATGTCTCCGTATTCCAGTCTAAAGGCACCTCTTCATTCTGTGTGCTGCCTGTCATGTCTCCGTATTCCAGTCTAAAGGCACCTCTTCATTCGGTGTGCTGCCTGTCATGTCTCCGTATTCCAGTCTAAAGGCACCTCTTCATTCGGTGTGCTGTCTGTCATGTCTCCGTATTCCAGTCTAAAGGCACCTCTTCATCAAACTTATGCTCCTGAAAGAACTATTTTTGAGCCTTCACGTTTACTTTTTCCGGGTTCAAACTTTGAACTGTTGTCATCTTTGATACAAGGTTTTGTTTGAAGATTAACAGTTTAACAGAAGAACCTGACTGTCATGTTAAAAAGAGGTGCAACACAGCCCCGCTGCAGTCCACCACAGTGGGGAAATGAAAAATTATTATAATCGAATCATTTACTTCACTTACTTTCTACAGATATTTAAATATGGGAGGAATGCAATTTGGAACAGTATGTAAATAATGAAAATATTCAAATTTTACGCAGATGAATGAATTTAGTTATGAAAATTGCGGTTATGGAAAAGTAACCATTTACCGATATTAATATCAACATGTTTAAAAATGTTTACGAAGTAAGTTCTAATTTGCTGAAACTTTGTACAATTGTTTTTTTGTGCCCTACAAAATCACTAAACAAATGATTACTTCAAATTTTCTAGGACCAATTAGACAACTATCCGTAGCAACATTGCATTCACTAGTGACATTTTCTTGTTAATACAGCGGTTATATAACGAGCATAGTATTTGAACATGAAATAAATGCTTTCTCTGATTTTACATACGTCACTTCTTGTAAAAACCTTTATCCTTTATAATCAACAACCAGAATCGAGTCGTCTGCTCATTTTACAGTATTAATATTCTAGCATTAAATAAAATAAGAGTTTTTTAATTTTTGAAGCACAACTCTCTTTTAGTTACTACAAGAATGTTTTTTATTTACTACAACCTAAACATGATTGAAAGTCACATACCCTGGATAAAAACCTTTGTTTAGTTTGGCGTACCTCTATCGATGGTGTAATACCTAAATGGCTGAGTTTCTATCAATGATACCGAGATGATGAGTCCTACATAACTATGCGTCTGCTCACACTGCACTACATATTTGATTTTATCTGTCGAAATGAGGTATTGTTCAAGAACAACTGGAAAGCGAGGAACTCCAGAACGGAACAAATTTTTCCAGTAACAATGAATCTACCTTGTGTAAGATAATATGTAATTGAAAACAAGCGGGTTGCAATATTATTAACAAGATCATAATAAGAATTACATTCAGAATTTAAGCTCAGTTAACACTATACATAACTCTAGAGGTCATTTTCACTACTGAGGTAATTAGGGAACATGAATGAGAATTATTTTCCGACATGCAGTGCGCAGCGAACCAAAAGTTCCCTCGCGGAAGAACTTGCAGATGCACTTCTGTTTCATGACCCAACTAACTGAAGAGGAAACCCTGCTTTAGAGACATTGATATTCTGAGTCGAGGGTGATTGAGCTAGTTAGAGTCCAACCCTTATTAAATTTCACTCGAGAGCTGTGCCATTATGGATCACCTTACAACGTAACCCTTCGCCAATTAATTGCATTAACTGCTGCAGGGCATTGCAAAGTGAGGTAAAGGAGCAAATGATACTTATGAGCTCGGCTGATAGATATAGAGTAGGGGTTAATTATGATGGTACTCGGTACTCCACTCGAAACTAACTTGTTACGTGTGAGACGCCTTGATAGAAATGAGAGCCGATATAATATTCGTGCAGGTACTTCAATCTAAGTTTTGATAGATTTCTACTAATTTTCATTTTTAAATTGAGAGCATTGGTCTTACGAATAGATGAAGAGAATGTTTGACATGATACACCAAAAATTGAGAATACACAATGGCCCAGTATGATTGGAGTTATAAAGTAGGGTGAAGTAAAGATGAAAGTGTGTGAGAGAGGACGGACTGGTTGAGACAAATAGTCTAACTCTAACATAAAATATATAGAGTTTTGAGGTGACCCGGACGTGAGGTGAGAAAGATGACAGCAATGCTTGAGAATGTGCTAAAATGCATTAAGTAAACCGAGGTTTGGGTGATTAATGCATGAACATGTTTTCACAGTTGAATATGAAAGGACAAGCACCTCATCAAACATGCAGGGAAAATTCGAGCCATTAAACCATGCACACTGCACACACAAAACGTGGTCTGTCTCATATCAAGTATTCTTTCATGAAAGTACTGAGTGAAGGAAGAGGAATCTCAAACATGACGTGGCAAGATCATCCCAGGAGCTGTGGAGGAAGAAATTCAATCCTCTGACTCCGATTCTGACTCCTGAATTTTCAGGAAGTCCAACTTCGACTTCTGCTCTTTTAGCATTATATTCGTCTGATACCGACTCTTCGACTCCAACTCCACAGCCCTGGTTACGACAACTGCTGGGCCCTGCTACAAAATTATTCGATTGAATCTTTAACCCAAGTAAATGAAGGCCACGTGTTTCAATAATGTAGCCCGGAAAGAACGTGGCTCATGATGGGCCACGCTTTCCATGTGTAGAGTAAGTGCCAAGCTGTAGCATCACGGTAAATTTTAAAAGATTCTATTAAACTATATCATGTGAGAAGAGTTTGGTGTGTTTGGTGTTTGGTGTGTGGTAATTTTATATACATAATATCAAAATAAATTTAATTAGCATTAAAAAAGTAAAATCAGGTTAAAAAATGTCACTCCGGTTTATTTGTTATGAACAGATCCTTTCCTGAACTTTCCTGCACGCTTTGAAATGATCAAGAAAATGTTCTTTACAGCTGAAATAGACGACAGAGATGCCACAAAAGCGGCATTCAAAGAGAAATCCTTTGCTGGAATGGGAAGACTTGGATTTGATGGTAGTGAAGTTCAATACTGGGAACAGAAATGCTTACATCTCGTTCAAGTTTTTGTTTGTTTCCTGCAATTCGTTTGCAATTAACGTGCGATCAATTGAGTTAATGAATGGAAATTGTGAATCACTACCTCAAACTGAAGCTTGATGAAACAATTATTTTACTGATGCTTATCGTTGATTGTTGATTTCTTAATTAAGGCTGTATACTAAATCTGAAATGATGAAAAGTCAGTAACTCAAGTCGATGTTGTCGTGAATTATAGAAGTCGTGAAGCATGTTATGAAGCATTCGTGTCATGAAGCATATCTATGTGCTTCACATGTAGAGTTTCAGCGCTCAACATGCGTGGAACAGCGTCGCTGCGCGCTCCAGACTAAACAACTGATAGAGCCGCGCAGCACATGCTCAACAACGGCACATTCAGAAAGAGTGTGAGAAAGCAGCAAGCCACAGCAAAAACAAAGAAAAACAAGCGAGAAAGGTATGCGATATATAACCGGGTTGCACTCACAGAAACGAGGAATAGGATCCCAAGCTTGGCAAGGGAAGGGTTAACCCATCAAGATGTAAGGATAGAAGTATCTTACGCCTTAAGATACTCCCAACCTGTTGGTGGTCGCACCACCTGGGGATGCGAGACGATAGTCCAGAGGGTGCCAGAAAGGTCCAGGTAAATAGTTGGATATTGGCTATATGTTGGCATTTTTATTTTCTTTTACAATGGACTAACTTTGAATTCATTTTAGAGTTAAGTGTTTATTTAGTAGCCGTCACATGCATAGCTGAAAAGATTCAATCCTATCATGCATTTATCGCGTTCAGTAGTTCCTAAAGTTTAGGACCTAAACTGAACAGGTTTGTTATCGGGATGAAACAAGTTCAGGCGTCAGCTGTTCCTCACTGCTTGGCAATTTTTATTGATATATTTGAAAAAAAGTGGAATTTTCCAAGCATTTGAGAACTAGTCCTTGTAATATTTGGTAGTTATTTGTTTTATTTCAAGTATGAGATTAATTTTCTGAAGTTTATTCCAACGTTAGTTTATTATATATTTCATGGCTACCTTTGTAATTTCCTTTACAAATTATATTAAATAATAAAGTAAGAATCTTTTTTTTGATAAAATATTCGGTTTTCGCATAATTTATCCTCGAGCAAAATATAAATTTCAGGGGGTGCGAGGCTCAAATGAAATTTCTTAAAGGGTGCAGGGCGAAAAAAGGTTGGGAATCCTTGCCTTAAGGAGTTTAGGTAGGATGAGTGGCAGTAGAACTTACCAGTGTACGTTAAGGGAATATTTAATTGTGTTACATCAAGTAATGGGAAAGGAAATAGTGGTATTATTAAAGTGTCATTGCGCGTGTTAATTTGTTATGGTTTCGTTACCAGTGTCGTCATCAGTGTAATGGCAAGGTGCTATGTCATAATAGATGAATTTTAGAGATAGGATAAATTTCGTACTTTGATGTGAACGTTTCATTGATTCTAATTGTTCAGTGCGCACCTGACTATTCACCTATTAGGAATGCAATTAATCTGTAAATAATTGATCTGGTTAAGAGGGTATTGTACTTGTGGCTCATATGCCAAAGTTTGGTAGATTGCTCGCATTTCTCATTCTGTGATTATTAGAATAACATATATAAGATTTCCTGTCTATGTTTATTATCCTCCTCCCACTGCCGTTGAAAAAAATTGGGAACCTTTTAAATATCCCAAACATGCGGAGGATTAGGGTCCCTCCAAGTGCAATCATGTTATGTTTTCTTGCATTTAATTAATTTTGTCATCTACAAGTATTAATTGAAATATAACGGAAGAACAGCATGCAGAAAAACCATGTATTGAAACCCAGATTACGTAAATGAGAGAGAAAAGAATTCATCGTCAATCAATCATTGTATCATACAATTAAAAGTTGGCACACCAGTTCTATTCTATATATTTAATCATTTAAAATGATTAAATCTCAATCCTTTAAAATATTTTTCTCGGTCATTTAAAATATTTTTTCTGCGATAAGTACCTATACATAGCTATTTTTGCAATTTATTCATGGGTTTAACGCACTTTCAAAAATGTTTTATGGTGTATATATACTTATTTGCCAGTCGAAGTAAAAAAGGACCGAACAGGTAAAATAGCTAAAAGCCAATATTTCAAACATTCGTCATTTTAAGTTTGCCTATGTTTACCAGTTCAGAGAAATTAGTTGAGGCTATCAAAGATACTGAAACTTTTCACTTCCGCTCCAAAACTCGTCTCGACTTATTGTCTCATCGCTGTCTTCTGTTGCGCAGTATTGAATCAGTTGGTGCTAACAAAAGTTTCTTGGCGACATTTTTGCCCGGGAGTTGGCTTTTTTGTACTCGAGCTTCTCAGGCCTGAATGCATTCCTACCGATCAGCCCCGAAGTTCGGCACAAAAATCACGTGTGACCATTTTTCACGAACTTTTAACGCTTTTTCTAAGCATTATTTGAATTTGTAATGACTTCGGAAATATCCATGATCGCAATGCTAAATTTTATTATTTAGTCTCATGGACTTTAATTTGTACAGTGCATTGCTTTCGCTTAAATTAGGAAAAAGGCTGTTAAATGCATGTATCGTCTATTGAGTTACTCTCATTGTTAAAGTATAATCAAGCTATTAGTGAAATAGTAGTGCCTGTCACCCTCACCGTAAATGGGTCAGCTCAATTCCTTGACAAATAAAGGCTTGATGGACACTGAACTGGTCATCACTCTTTTACAGGCCACAAGGACTTCGTACTAAAAAATAAATAAAATAGGTAAGACCTGCTAATAAATCGAGCCAGAGGTGTTCGATTAATATAAAATAGATCGTAAAAGCCCTTAATATGCTATGAAATTCGGTGGAAATTTCTATCACAGGATATATTCTTTGTACAACAGCAGTCAACTGTATCTGTTCATTAGAACTTAGGCGACGATCATCAACACTGAATGTGATGAACAGCGTACATCACATGGCACAGTTAGCTACGTGGTGCGCACCACATGCAGGAGTGCTCCTACCCAGAGCTGCTTTGATACTTCAATACAGTAATTCGTGCGCATTCTTTCACTGGCGTCCTGTCTGTATTGATGAAATACCGTATACTTTCTTTTCTTATTCACCCATGTATGTGACTTTTTGTCGTATTAGGTCTCCCATCCTGCCTGGCTGTAAGTTATCTTATTGAACAAAGTGTTGAAAAGATAGGCTTCACCTTTTGTTAGGATGAAGTTGTTAACTTGCGTAAATGACAGAGCTATCGCCATATTAATAGACCCTGAATATTTACGACAGGCTGATCCTGCTGACAAATTAGAAGGGAATTATTTTGATATCTATCAATACTGTAAAATATCAAACGCCAAGAATAATAATTGCAGGGGAAGATATTTGTAAGATGTATGAGCCTTGAATGTATGAGCCTGATCGTATTTTTGAGAAACACAATTATTTTATAACAATTTCTACTGAATCAAATATTTTTAAAGTTCTTTATTTTTTCAAACGAAGAAACGCACGGTTCAAGTAAGTTCATACACGCTATGTTCAGTCATAGAGTTTACATGAAAATTTAATTGCAGTAACTTAAATGATGCTATATTTTAATATTGTAAAATAATATTGTTCTAAATATAACTGTTCATAATATCTTTAAAATCCGCTAATCAGAGGGTTATCTGCCAATTAAAGTATCTTAGTTAAAGAATTCCTCCCCCACTCATCATTATTTACAATGGGGACAAAATATTACAACACGTTGATTAAATCGCCAGATTGCACATTTATAGACCACGTACAATTACAAAAATTGAACTATATATAAACAATAGTAAAAAAAGTTAATAATATATCTAAAATCTATAAATATTTAAAAGAAAATATATAGTAATATGTATAATAAATATGCGAACAAAAGTTTACAATACCCGAGTTTTTTCTCGATATTATGCATAAAAATTACTGTAGGATTATTCCAGACTGTTCTAATACATTCTACTATTTGGCAATCGAACTTTCGTGAGCATTCATCTCCAATAACGTGTCATTGGTACAGCAGCTCTACTTCAGAAAGGTCATAAGCATGGGTAAGAATAAAGACATAAGCCAAGATCTTCCCGAACGTATTGTGGAGCTCCATAATGATGGTTTGGGATATCGGAAGATAAATGCACAACTGTGCGTTCCTATAGCCTCGGTTGAAACCATAACACGTAAGTGGAAATGCCGGAATACGACTCTCAGCAAGCCTCGAACTGGCCGTCACGGAAGATTAACGATCGTGATGCCTGAAAATTGGTCCAAACAGTAGTGCAGAGGCCTCAAACTACTCATGAAGAATTGAAGGATGATCTTAAGGCATCTGGGATCGAAACCAGCAAACACACGATCAGCCACGTACAATTACGTCGTGAAGGTCTTCGCTCCTGCAACCCTCGTAGGACACCTCATCTCCAGAAACGTCACGTCAAGGCCAGGCTGAAGTATGCCAACGACCATTTGAACAAGCCAGCAGCGTTTTGAAACTCAGTACTGTGGTCAGATGAAACCAATATCGAACTATTTGGGAGAAACAGCACAAACCATGTTTGAAGGCAACAAAACGAAGAGTATAAACCAAAGTCCACCAAACCCGCTGTTAAGTTTGGGGGTTCCTCAATCATGGTGTGGGGATGTTTCAGCTCATCAGGGGTAGATAAACTTCACGTCATTGAAGGAACGATGAATGGCAGGAAATAGCGTGAAATATTGGAAGAGCAACTCCTACCTTCAGCTCGTTTGTTAAAATTGAAACGTGGATGGAAATTCCAACAACACAACGATCCAAAGCATACAGCAAACGAAACCAAGGAATGGTTGAGGATGAAGAAGATAAAGGTTTTAGAATGGCAAAGTCAGCCCCCGGACATGAATCCCATCGAAAACTTGTGGAGGGAATTGAAATTGAAGATTCAGAAGAGAGATCCCAATAACATCACTGAACTCAAAGAAATTTGCATTGAAGAATGGAATAAGATTACGCCCGAAACTTGTAAAAGGCTGGTAATGAACTACTATAAACGTCTCAAAGCCATAATTAATAATAAGGGCTATGCAACGAAGTATTAATGTATGTTTATCATGAAATGTGTAAACTTTTGTTCACGTGTTCATTATACATGTTCCTACATATTTTTTCTATTAAATATTTGTAGGTTTTAGGAATATTAATAACTTTTTATACTATTGTTTATAGTCCAATTTTCGTAATTGTACGTGGTCTATAAATGCGCAATCTGACTATTTAATCAACGTGTTGTATTATTTTGCCCCACACTGTATACCTTCCAAACAAAATTAAAATCACATGTAAATAAAGTAATTCATACAACAATCTGCAAATTTCCCTTAACACATACAGCACTGATAACTGCAAACGAAAGTCGTACATACAGCAGAAATTTGGTTTGAAATGTAATTATTAGATTTAACATGTAAAGGTATTTTTGCTCTGTAAGTGAGCTGATACGGTGATATTTTCATATTTTAGCAATCAATTTCAGGTGAAGAAGCATGAGTTACGCACGAACCAATCCTGAATAAAATTATTTCTTGGTAAGGCATACTATTGCGCGGTGTCGAGCTCTGCATTCGAAGAAAATATTTTACTGGACTTGCAATAAAACGAATGTAGTAGGAAATAACGCATGGCTCAGGGAAATGCAGGCAATTTCGTATCATACCTACGGCTTCCGAGAGCTTTGAATCTCAGTGCATGTTTTTTGGCACTAGAAAAACAAATTTCTTCCAGGAAAGTTTCAATTTACGTAATCGTGAGTCAAAATATCGGATACAAATTGCAAGCAGGATTTGGGCAATAGATAGTCAGCTATGAAGAAGCCTCATTTCGTTTCTGCATTGAGAGCTTCATTTTAGCATGCATTCACAGTCATCAAAGAGTAGATCATAAACACTTGCTTTAAAAGCAACATTATGTATTCCGTCTTGTTTTGCGATTAACTTCGCGGAAAAACACAAATTACTCGCATTTTTTTCGCCAAAAAAACACACTAGACTGTACATAACTCGGCCTAATTTGGCTTAGAGCATGAAAAATAATCTAAAAAGCGTATAAGTGGAGTATGCAAATTAATGTGTCTTTTTGTGTTTTAACAGACAAACAGAGTTATTTATCTGTTTCATGGATGAGAAATGTTCCGTCGTTCTCTTTGTCTTGTTTAATGCAAACTAAATAAATGAGCAGAATCTAAAAAAACACCACTCTAGTAAATTAGATAATCTAGATCATGAAAATAACAGTGTTATTGAATTCAATATGCAGGATGAACACAGAAAACAAAACTTAATTAGCCATGTGTTCCAGCCTCTAAGGGTATCTGCAGAGCAGCAGCTAATTAATGTATGTTCCTTTTAATGGATGGAGCGTGGTAAATACTTCCATCATGATAAAAACGCGTGACAGTATTATTCAGTACTAATTGAACTGCCATACCTGAACAAGAAGCCTTCATTAATTTCATAAGCCACGTGTCTTTGAGATACACCTGAGTAGAGAAAATTCTGTGAAGAACCCGAGGTATGTTGTCGTCAGTCAAGTTCATGAATATTTCGTACCTGGAATGGCTTTTTCTTTCCTTGGTATTGAATTTGAATGCAAGTTAACGAGGTGAGTTGATTGAGGCCAAATAGAAATAAAAATTGAGTGAATCATATTCCAGTTTGTTAAAAAGTATTAGTAAATATGGGCTATTTTTATCATTTCCAATGCCTGGCTTGGGATTTGTTCTTTTTTGTTTCCTCTTTCCATGAATGGTTTTTCATTTTTATTTTATTGTTTATGATAAATGAATTTTTGCCTTCTCATTGAAAACTCTTTACTGATGTCGTTCTGAGATTAATTAGCAACGTCATCAATGAGATGTGTTTTACCAGTTCATGAAATGAACGTAAAACTATTCAGTCTGACAGCATTTTTAGAAAAATGTACTATAATGGTTAAGCTGAAGGCTGTATCATTGTACCTGTATCATAATGGCCATACATATTACGATTGTTACTTATATAGGCCTGGTAGTAAATGGGCATGTATGCCGACAATAATGAGGCTTGCGTAAGGGTGTGTGATTTCAGCTTCTCAGAATTTCTTCACCAAAATACCGTCCAAGTCCTCAGATGCGGAGCGACATTGCGCTCAGTGTATTTATTAGTCACAGGCCTTTACACTCTACTGGGAAATCTGTACCTTTCGAATATCAGTGACCCTTCTAGCATGACAGAAAATGACAGGTTATGTTTTTGTCCCATCAATTCGCTATATTTTATGCAATATTTCTTAAGTGTGTCTGTCACTCGCATGAATTACATTTTTACAGAGTTCATGACGTGACCTCTACATAGGCATGATTACGCAACGTTGCTGGCACTCGCAGTCCTATCCAATAAGTGAGGCTTGTAATGAAGTCAATTGAGCACCGGCTGTAGTCGAAGAAAAGCCACACCCGTCTCCACTGTGGTTCAATCATTCCAGTCCAGCACAGCAAAAGACCACGACTGCACAGTCATGACCCATAAAATTCAACGAGGACTAACGGCGATATTTCGCACGAGTTCATATATCAGTGAATATATTCCGTGCCAGCTCACCTTAAGCGTAGACATACTAGCGTCTCGAGAAATAAAACTGGTCTGTAGGCTTTGTATAAACTTTTTTCTTATAGGGACGATCGATAGACATTTATATGAAGCGATGCATAAAATGTATGCTGAATCATTGATCCATAAGGAGCAATGACACATTGAAAAGAAATTGCATTTTTACGTTCAATAAAATGGTCGAGTAAACTTCAACTGGCTATCACACTAAGGATGACGACTGATGTTGCGAGACAACCCATACGAGTCATCATTCTTTACAAGCGCTGTCTAGTTGTCCTGAAGATGCTTTTATTATCTGCTACATAGAGCACACCCTGTAAAACCAGTCAGTTCAAGCCGTACTTCAAGTACTCCAATCCAGCTGATTTATTTTTCACTTCACATAAACAAGGAGAGTATATCATGTACGTGTACAAGTATGTGCACATTCCCTCAGTAAATACAAAGCATCATTCTTAGACCATCTATTCTGGCAAACACGTGTAAATTAGAAATGGTTTCAGTTAAGGCTCAACACCCCCTTTCATGCGATACCTTAGTGCCTGGATACGGTCCTGCCCAAAGTTACGATGAAATAAATAACCTGAAGACTCGAGCTATCGAGACATGTTATACGTAATAAACCATAGTTTTCCGCATTAAAAACTAAGAAAGTGAAAATGAGCTGTAACCTTGAAGAAGCTTTTCAAGGTTTCAGACAGTAACAGAACATGACGTTGATGAAGGGGATGTCACGGTGCTTATAGTGTTTGTAGTCCACAGGTCGAGGATGGGAGACTAGAGACTGTCGAGGCGGGAAAACTAGAAGCAGCTCCATCGAAATAAACTCTCGTTACCAGTTACATTCCTGGTCTACTGAATGCTGCACAGCGCGCTGAACAAACCCGAGTTTAGAGTACTAAGGATCTCAGTAAATCCGAAAATTTTGAGAAATCGACGATCATCACGTATACTGCATGTATATGCTTGTCCAGTTTATGTGTGAATTTGTTGAGTCATTGGACAAACCATTTGTTATCTATTTATACTCCTACTTTTCCTACCTGCATATAATATGAACTATTAGTTCATGAAATCAGCGTATAATCAAAATTATGACAGCAAGATAGAAATATTATAGCATGAATTAGATTGACTTTTTTATATGAAGGTGTAGAACGAACATGTACAAAATTTACTAATTCAATAAAAAAGTGAAAAATTGCTGATCTGAGATAAACTAGTAATAAATGAGCAATGCAATAAAAAAAGGAGTTTTTTAATTTTCAAAGCTTCCCCGACAAATGACAAGAAAAAATTTACGTCATGAAATACAGCACCGCTCTCTTCTCATTACCAAGTCCATTACCGCAACACTTCCTTACACTGCTGGAGAGATTGGCTAACTACGTGCGAATGGTACTTAATTACAGGCGTTTGGCCTTTGAAGTTGTCATTATGAATTCGGTTGTCATTATGAATTCAGTCTTTGACATCATGACAGCGAGTGAAAATTCTACGCGATCATATGCATTGATTGGTCGTGGTAAAAATTCTATCATTTCTTTGAAAAATAATTTGATGACCGGGTAAATATGACGGAAGTAATGAATGAGAATCTTACAACATAGTTCGAAGGAAAATTGAGGACCGGGTAAAAATGATAATGACAATCAATAGACAGTTTTTTCCACCCAAAATGAAAGCCATTTGGAGTAACATATAATTAAGAACCACTTTCTTTCAACAAAAGTAGAAGTTTCGATTATACACTGCGCACTTCTACCTTATTTATGAGGGCGATCCACGCAGTAAAGATGTAACGAGAGACAATAAAATGTGCTCCGCTAATGATGCTTTCTTAATTATATTTTACTTGAAGCTAAAAATCATGACACTATGAAACATGCAAAAGAAAACACACTCTTGCAGAAATATGTAGTTACCTACCCTCAACAGTACTGAGGTTGGTCTGTCTCGCACGCCTATGGCGAGAATACTGTAATTGTTCCTGTTCAGTTTTACTTCTACTAACTTTCAAACCCTGTACCATATAGTTTCCAGGGTTGATGAGCAGCATGAGTTAGATTTTATCGTTAGAATTAAATTTCAGAGAGAAGCCAGTTTTATTCCTTCAGAGTTCTCGTATCTCTATCAAAGTTCTAAACTGCCACAGATTTCATTACTTTTCTGCGGCTGCTGGGTCCTGAGGGGAACACAAGCGAACACTGGTGAAATCATATGCAGCATGAAAATACATATAATCATTTATACTAGATGAATTCCTCTAAATAAACGAAAACCAAGTTTGGCTTGAAGAATTCATAAACTCATGATCAAATAAAAAGCTCGTCTCGTCAAATGAGGACATGACTGAAAGACAAGACGGCATCAGCTGAGATATTAACCAGGAACCTTTTACTGCATTCTAATTATAAAAAGTGAACCAACAACTTTCTTGGGCAAAATCTCCGATGCATTTTATCAAACAATTTGTGAAATTATCATACTGTTTACTAAGATAACACGTCACTTAATACTTTCCCCTAACTTTTCTGTACGTTTAGTGTACGCACCCACGGGCGAATATCTCCCGACTGTTCCATAAAAAAACAACTGGATCATTTGAGGTGTGGAAAAGAAACAAAAAGGACCAAAGGATTTAACACGGCCAGCAGTTGGATACATTTCGCCGGCGATGCAAGTTTGAAATCATCGATCATTTGTTCTCTGTAAAACAACGGTAAAACTACAGGTCGGTTAACTGACGCAAAAACACATTGCTCGCAAAACTTTATCTGACAGCGTAAAATTGACAAAAAATCCTTTCCCTTTGTACTCCTTGATGTCATGAAATTCAACGTATATCGTAATTTGTGTTTTGAGTTATTATAAATAACATTGAGGCCTTGACGATCATTTGTTCCGAGAAATTACAATCAGGATCTTTCTATAAGCCTCCGACTTGAGAGCATGCGATCTGAGATACTGATTTGATAAAACTTTATCATATTTGATGAAGGGTCTAAGTATATTCACTAAGCTTAAGTTCGAGGCGATGCTACATCGTTTCGGTAACTTGTTGCATAAATTTCCAATTAATTTCCCTGATTTGATACTTCGGGTTCATGGGAGTAATTTGTTATTTTCTCACTCTCATCAGTGATAATAAAATTCCTGACAAGATTTTAGACAACAAATATTCATTTTTAAATAACACATTAGAGATGGGTATACTGTTTTACTTGTATTGCGTTCGTCACAGGGAAGTGGGGCAGCCAGACGGAAAGGTGGAAAAATACTGCAATAAATGGGTGTTGATGAGGGATATGAGCGACGCAAAACAGGCAGCGTACTGGACATTTTTAAAAACCTTTCGACAGAAAAAAACGTTTCACGACATCGGACTGTCCTTAATCCTTTTCATTCTATTTTTTATCGCCGAAATCTCCATTTCGAGACTCGAAAATCTCTCTCTTGCCAGTCCGTGCTGAAGGCTTTGACGCCAGGCTTCTACCTTCTGATAACCACATTAGGCCAACGCATTATCCGACTTTACCGCGACCGCACAACCACATCTAAAATTGAATAGGCCAAAAATTTTCAATCAAGCTTTACTGTTCGTAAAACAGAGATGGGGAAAACGAGGTTGTCTCCGTCAAGTGTGCAAATAACAAGAAATGAATTTGAAAATCGATTAGACGCCGCAAAATCGAATGTTAAGAGGGCTACCTTAGCTAGTTGTTATTCAATTTAAATATTGAACTACATAATCATTTGCATAAAATGAATAAAAATTATTTCTTCAACCAGTGCTACATAAAAGTACACTTTAATTTCTAGGAGAAGTGCGATCTGCAGCACTTGAAGAAGTTCATGTTGTAAGCAGGCTATCTGAAGGCGAATGCACTCTAAAATTACTAAGAACGGTGAAGGATGTAATCGAAAGCACATTGTGAGAAAGGAAATAAAGTATTTCAAGAAAAGAAACTCTGAACTTCGTTAGCTTGAAAACATACATCAAATGTAAACTAGTACTTCTTCATTCAACTTTCATGAAATAATCATCCATAAAGTTTTACTCATCATCCCTCTATTGTTTCCTACATGAATTTGAATTCAAAAGAAACATTCATTCATGAAAAAATTGCGCTAATCTGTTGTTACTGCATTGCCAAGTATTATAGAAAGATATGTTCTACTGAAAGTGCAAGCGTACAATATTATGAGGAACAAAAGCAACGGTTAAGAATCACAGTAGCGGCTGCTTGATGTCAAGCACAATAGGAATGTTGTTACTTCCGCTTGAAAGGAATCCTCTCAAGTCTCAAAAGCAACAATGTCTGCAAGAAGTTTATGCAAGAAGAACAGGAGCCATACAAATGTTATAAATGAAACAGGAACTGAACTTCTATGCAGACAACAGATGGTGGATAAATTTTGCATTGTCCTAACACAGCAGTTACTGTACCCTCTGCTTCGCTCATTGCACTTGGTACTGGTACAACACGAACTCGTACCCTAGCAGTGTCAAAACTAAAGTCTTGCCTTCAGTAAAAGCAGGACAAATAGCCAGACAGTCCTTAAACTGGTACAGGGACTCTAACAGTCAAAATAAATGCCTTTAAATCAGTAAAAGAGAAGTTTTAGATCACAAAAAAAGAACAAGTATCATGGTGGTGTTTCAACGGTTACAGGGACCCAGGCAGTAACAAAACAAAAGCCTTTACATTTGCACATGAGGAACAGGAACCTTGACGGTGGCACAACACGATCAAAGGTGTGGCAATTAAAACTGAAGTGGTGACAAGCTAATTAGAAACACGGTCTCGGCAGCAGTTGATGATTGAAAGGAAATTAGTCACAAAACGCTGCGTGACGAAGGGATCACAATCAGCCACACTGTGAAGTCTATAGTAGCGAAGCTGAAAACGGGATAGAAACAGCTACATGAAAGTTGAAAGTAGTGTTATACGTTGTATAAAAAACTTCTCTAGAACGTAATAACGAGAGTGCTTCGAGTGTCGTCAAGGATCTGAAGACTAGCATACATCAATCGGTTGTCAGAAGATGGTAATTCTATCCGAACCGATCAGAAAAATACGTTGTTTTGCATCCGAACATTGTAGTATTTGTAGACAAATTCTAAGATTCAATAAAACTAGAGCAAAGACTGAAGTATCAGACGCAGTACGTTGGTGCACAACCTGATCGATGTCAAATGCATGCCGCTGAATTAAGGCAGTTTTTCAATGTCCAATTTCCAATTCCAGATGGATGTTAGAGCAACTGTTACGCTGCCTCTGGGCATTGTCCGATGTGCGTATTTGTAAGCTTGCAAAACAGTACGCCTTCAATCGGGAGTAATCTAGAAAACCTATCACACACATAGATAAATTTTGTAGACGTAATTAGTAAAATACGAAACCAGTACCTTTTTATGGATCAAAACTATGCGATTTTGAAATTTTGTGGTGAACGTTTACCTTTGGAAGGATGCTAGAAACATAAAGATCAAGTAAATGATTCGCCATCAGTCATGCATTTTTTCTTTATATGAATGAGCTTCATATGAAAATGATAGTCTCATGTCAGCAGGTTACATGCAAAATACATAGATTTAGTGTCCTGTCTGTGAGCAATTAATTAAAAATCGAATCAGAAAAATATTTAGGTCAGATATTTGTTTCCTAATTTACTAGTATTTGCAATTCCACTTCAAGGGTAATTTTACTTCCTCCTCATTCTACCCCAATGTAATTAAATGATAAGTCTGCTAAACGTTAATTCATGAAAGTAAAGCATAATATAGTCATTACATCTTTATTGAACCGTAGAAAAATCAGAAACATCTAAAAAGTTGCACGTTTATTTAGGGTTAAATAACCTAAATTAAGCACATGCCTATATTAATGTTCCCGAACTCAACTGTGAACGATTCTTGATCCACTAAACCATTAAAATAAAACTATTCTTCTAATATTCATTAAACATATTGTCACAACTCAATTAGCTTGCAGCATCTTATCATTGTTTGTAATTTAGGACTAGTAAAAGACCTTTAAATAAAATTCCGTAGCAAAGAACAAACTTTTAAGGATTATTTAAAACTGGAAATGCAGTTGTAATCTTAGGATAATGAGCTCCAAAAATTCATATAGTTCATGGTCTTTTATAAGTGTGCTTAAGAAGTATTTTTCATCATGAACGACTACATTTCATAAAAGTGTACTTCCTCTTGGTAGCCTAGTAAAAAAGACAGTAACAAAATGAAAAATATTCAGCGTAAGACAATGAAAATGATTCTTAAATTTTGCAATCTCAGCTACGAAATGCGTTTTCAACAACATGGAATGATCTCCCTAGAACAAAGAAGACTGTGAGAACAACTCATCGAGACCAATAAATATCTGAATTGCTTTATTATGTTATCCTGGAAGGGTTTTTCGACAGAGGTCATAACGTTGTGAACCTGAAATAACGGCCCAAAATAGATAATATGAACCTTCATGACATCCCAGGCTTTAAACTTTTTTCCCGGTAAAATTTCCAGAACGTGAAACCAGTTGCCGGAAAATATCGTTCCTGCGATCACTGTGAACTCATTCAAGAAATCGTCTTGACAAATCTTGAATAAAAAATATCCAGTATTCTAATGTACTGATTTCATACATTTCTTAAATTTTGGAACCTGTGTACGAATGCCGGCCTGGGGTCTGTGACGTGTGCGGGACGGAAATTTTTGTGCTTGATTGAGGTACATGTGCATAATTGATGTATTTACTTTATAGGCGAGCGAAGTGAGTAGCAGCCCAGGAATGGGCCAACCGGTTCACATCTGATGCCATATTCTACTATATTATAATAATGTTAACTAAATAAAAACGCGGGTATGATGATGGTAACGAAATTTGCACTACGTTACTTTACTAAACAGACGCTTCGCAATCGAATTGGCATCGCCGTCTTAGGACGCGTCCAAGTCTAACACACATATGCAATCATCAACTTAACTTCAGTGGCGAAAGAACTGATAAGCTTCTCAATCTCTGCGAAGAACAACCTTCTTGAACTACGACTACCCTCCAGCTATCAGGTATGGGACGAGCGTCAGAGTTTGTTATAAATTCTGGAAAAAAAGAATCGACTAATTAACGAGAACTGCGCTTGGCATCTGAAATCAAAGCAAGGACTGGCGTTGCGAAGAAGACCTAAAAATCGTGAAAATACAGATGTAAATCAAATATTGAACTAAAGCCTCATACTCACAGCACATAAGAAGATTAAGCTAGGCTCTTCGATAATCATGAATTTCATTTGGGCATATTTTGTCATGCAAAAGCTGAGTTTATAACTAATAAATTGAATATTTCGTTTATGATTTTGTTCGTTATAACCATTATTTCAAACAAAGAGCTTCAGGTGGATTCTCTTTATGCTAAACCTTTCAGCAACTGTTGAGCAAAAGAATTATTATACTGTAATTTAGTGACAAAATATTGTGAAAGTCATCCTAGAAGAAAAAATGATGAAATAAAACTGAACCAGTGCGTCAGTGCAAGACTGAAAATGATCAGAACTTCGCAAAGAGAATTAATTATCTATTTTTACTTCTTATCTGCGATGGAAACTACGATTTTACCACAAATGTGAACTATCAGTAAATACTATAAATAGTCCTCCGAATGGAAACACAAGATCTAACTAGGAAGTCAAATTTTATCCCTCTATTGATGATAGGGGAAAATTTAATGGCATGAAATAAACTTCGATACTTAAATTCTCACCTAATGAACTTGGAGAAGCTTCGGATTTTCTTGTTAGGACGCAATCAATTGAAATAACTTCTGACCAGGAATTCATCGACGAAATTAAGGATCAAAATTCTAATTCCTGATTTTACAGCTATTATAATTGAATATAGAGACATCAATTGTGACGACAACGTGTATCTCCAAGTCAATTGAGATGGGAAAAAATTGCCATCAAGCAGGCCGGAAGAAAAGAAATATAGAGAAATTTTCTCATTATTAACATTATTCATCCATCGTTTCTAGAACTCATCACCGTTGGAGGTACAACAACGAGTCCTAATCACTGCAGCTTTACTTCGCTAATGAAACTTAGATCCAGTGGTTATCTCAATAACACTCAATTAGGAACCAAGTGCACTAATAACACAAATATAAAACATATAGCACCGTTCATGAGGGTGATTTCGATTCATACAAAAAATATTTTCTCGCACTTATCCGTTAGTCAAGAAGGCAAGCTTATTGATAGAGATAAACGGGTCTAAAACTCAGCATTGAATATTATCTCTATTTACTATCTCTAGTTACCCACTACTCGATTTTAACGATTTGCATGCGGTTGGAAAAGCACTGTATTCCTCGTCTCAAAAAGTGTGACATCAAAGAGACTTTTGGCAATGATAGTATTCTCTCAGTGGGGAATTTAATTATTCAGTCTTAAAACCGACAATTACTTGTTTGTACCTTCCTGGTTATGTACGAATAATATTTCCTTTACGTGCCTATTCCTTGAGGTTCTGGCGTGGCCGGGACGCTTCTATAGAGAAATAGCAAGGAGGCTGCTAAGCCTTCCTTCCTGATGAGTCAATATCCACCTCTCCTTCCGAATGGTTTCTCCGGTCTCAAGGAAAATGTGCCGACCTCAGCAAATTAGACATGGACATGCACTGAGAGCAAATCATAACCAGCAATGGGGCCGGCAGAATAAACTGAAACAAATGTTATTTAATGCTCATTCTTTCTGAGTTTGGTGGTCTCGGTGTAATAAACAAACACAAAAAAATTGACAGTGAACAAGAGAATTAAGGCGGTTCAAGCTGCAGACACTGAAGTATAGGGAGATTTTTTTACTATAACTGACAGTAATAATTGAATGAAAATTCATTACATAAAGAGGAACCCAAAACATGTATCAGAAAATATCAGCATATATCACTGGTCAACAATAGTTATTTCACTTCAATTAGAATATGAACGATTTTAAGTTTTTTGGTGTAAATAAGTTTATTATATACAAAATACTTGCACGTTATTTTTAAGTACATTGCATTCAGCTATACACAAACAGACAAGAATATATTCTTAACGGTAGGTGTTTACAGAACGTGTGCGAGTTTTATTTCCCACACACGTAGAAGAGATAATTTCTCAGCAAATGTCAGTGACTCTAAATCAAAGGACACCATCAATATCGCGCGTCATAACAAACCGGAAGCTCCAGGCAGAACACAGGGAGGAAGCTGAGACAGAGGCAGAATTTCACTCCAAAATAGGGATAGCCTCACAGCCAGAAGTTACTGCTGCATTGTCATCGTCATTGTAATGGATAAACGTTAAGGCAAAACACTAAATTGTGCTCATTCTCTCTCCGTAAACAGGAGTTCTCTCTCTGAAAACAGGACCCAAAAGATCTGAATTATCTCTCTTGGTTTTAGATTTTAGAGAACAAGGCTGAAAGACAGGAAGGCTCTGGAAAATGTAACGCAACTAAAGGCAATTTTATTATTTGCATAAGAAGCTGCCTTCACTCCTCAAATTAAGGTCTAAATAATCTTTTGAAACTGGTAACAGGTCGCAGTCTAAATAATCTATATTTCAGTGTGCAAATCTAAGAAGTCATCGACATTACCGAGCTTTCAAGCTAAAATAAAAATTCTCTTTCCAGGAAGACTTGTCCCAGTTGTTCTGTGTTCAAACTGGCACAGTTTCAAGTCGAAATATAACCAAATACAGAACACAAAACCAGCGAAACCCATCCTCTATGTGCAAAGTCATCTTTCATAAATTTTTCATAACTATCACTGAAGTAGGTTCTTTAATTCGTTCAAGTATACTGTTTCTCTGTAATCCAGATAACACTGTGCTTACCCTCGAAACTGTAAGGATGTGTAACTGGTTTGGATGCTCAAAGGTAACTTGAAGCATATGCATTATCATTTGGGCAGTATATATGCAGAACAGAAAAGTATCAATGCAGTTGTTTCAAAACAAAAATTTTCAACTAATTTCTACCTCCAGTTTAGACACCCATGCTTGAAAACTACCTCCGTCCCAGCTCGAACTGGATGTGCCCAGGGCTGTAACAAATAAGCCATTTAGCTTATAATCTTCAGGGGTAGCCTCGGCTGCTATTTTACCTTATTTTATGTTAAAACATTCGGGGCATGATCCCCTTTCGATTAGCGTTTTAAAAGAGTCTTTGTTGAGCGCTCGCGAATAATTTCCGCAAGTAACATGTTTTATCTTTTATGGAGCCGCCTCATCACCCTCCACGGCAGCCCAGTGAAGCTTGCTGTACCCACAGCACTGTTACGATACCAACACACAAGGAAGCGATTGTTGAGTAAATAAATTCATGCCAAATACATAAATGTTCGCTCATCTTGCTCAAACTTCTGATATTATATAACCACAACAGTTAACAATTGTTAGGAAATTAAATTAATCATGATTTTGCCACACTAGCGTCTACGATGGTGATTCAACAGACATTGGTCAAAGTGTCAGAGCAAAAAATTAACAATAAAGTCTATACATACACAGTACATTACGAATAAGTCCCTTTAATGATACATCCATCAGGAATTTGAGGTTGAAATTAAACTGAAAGAGAAGCTTACGATTATTCAAGAATAAAACTAACCATACTTCAAAATCCTGCAAGAATCATGCCGACTTTACACACGTAATATGCGTTGCATCCAAAAAACGCTGAGTCTCTGAGACACATCTGCACAATAGTCAAGGAGATTGACTATAGGAAATATTTGATTCTCGTGAAATAATAACTTTTAGGTAAAATTTTCATTGGTTCATCACTGAGCCTTAAAAAATGTCGTATTCTCTTTTTCATCATTGTACATCATTTAATATATAATAGTCTTTTCTGCCTGCACGAAATTTGAAATAAGGCAATAATGAGTCCTACCGTTTTTCATATCGATATTTACCGGTGCGTGAAAAACTTTTTCCAAGCTTTTGAAACCATTCGATTGAAAAATTGCCAGTGTCGATACACATGTTTTATCGACATGTTAGTATCATACATGTATTCTAAGACATTTTGCAGGCTTATAAAAAATGTCACTAAAAAATTTAAAATGAGACAAGTGAAAATGAGTAAAATGAGACATAAGACATTAATGTCTAATGAACGAGCTTATTGTTATTCTGAAAATAGAGGATGTTATACTCGTTTCATTTCAGCTGTTGTATTATTTGCATTGCTACTATTGCTAAGGCATTTGTCTCGTTAGCATAATCCTTGCTTATATTCATTTTGAGTTGTATTGTTAGGTGAAAACATGAGGTTTTTGTATTTTCAACCAATGTATTTCAATTTTCACTCCTTGAGTAGAAAGGATTTCAAAACGCATGTTAATGCATATATCATGTATCAACTTGATTGCAATACCCATTTTTTTTTATTTTTCCTAACGTAAAATGCTCTTGTTGCAGTTGAACATGCAAGTTTTTAGTTGAAAGTACACCTCAACTTCTCTTGAGAAGTAGAATAAAAATGAAGCGAATACTTATCACAATAGTAAATCATATAATGTCAGTAACAGTACCACAGCTATTGAAATTATAATATTAAAAATAATGAATAAAATTTCAATTTTATGAATAATGTTGATGATAATAAAGTATTCATAAAAACAATGCTAATAATAACACATATGTATAAGGACTCACACAGTGATTATAACAAAGGTTTTCTCGGTGTTACTGTCATGTAAATGTACGGGATCAGAAGTACGTATCCAAATGTCATCAAAGTTTGAAATTGTCCCTAAACTTGAGTCGGATGCCTGAGAATAATAAAAACACGGTATATGCTGTGTGGTGTCTATGCCAGGAATACTCTAATAAATAAAAGAGGTAGCCGTTTACGAGATGATTTTCCGAAACAGTGCTCTCGTATTGCTAGAGAAGCACTGGATCTCTGCGCAGCTACCACTTCAATACTCATGGCAAATTCAGTCCTCTAGCAAATCTCGAACAAACTCTCAATAGTTAACAGCTCATTTATTCCATTAATGTCCGTAATCTCGTTCCTCTTAGTGAGTGCAAAATTTGGAAAGTGAGTAACGAGTTCAAATACATCTTCCTAATGAAATAAATTAGCTTCTGCTAATATTCGTGATGACTTCGTTTATTGAGCCAAACAATCGTGAGAATTGATAAAGAGTACTATAAAGCCCTGATAAATAATCATTAAGAATTCATTTTCTTTCCTTTCTGAAACAAACCAACCATTGGTACTTTTGTTTTTTGTAGTATTCATTCGCTTGACTCATTGAAAAATAATCTCTCGCTCTTTCCAGTTGACACAGAATCAGTGCTTGGATAAAGCCAGAAAACTTGAAAACAAACCAAAAATGGGCGCTTTCTTATTCGAAATTGGAATATTTTAAAAGCTAAAGGATTCATTTCTTTCACAATTAATTTTAAATGGTAACTAGCTACTATGATATTTGAAAACTACCGATTGTTTTTTTCTTATCCTCTTGGTTCCTGAGAAGCTTTCTCGAAATATACATTTTTTGAAAATAAAATTTAGTGGATGCATAAATAGTGCATATTCTTAATGGATCATATGCAGAAACAGGGACTTAACTTTTTATATTTCAGTAATCCTTAACTTTCTTTCAACCGCTAAACTTTATTTCTTCGAATAATTCACTCATCGTCGTCAATCATTTTATCGTCGCAATAATTTAGGGCCAATTTTTGAGCTCCACAAAAATAGCGATTTCTTAAGACTTCAGGGAGCCCTCACAGAGCGGTAAAGTCAGGCATAGGTTGCTGTTGCGTTGCGAGATGTTTACCTGAGCGTTGAAATAAAGTGTGAACAAACAGTATACCCAGCGTTACGGGTGTGAAACTCAAGAAAGAGTTATTGAGAAAACGGATCATTTATTCCCTTGTTCTGACTACAAGTATTGTATCTAACTATGTTTACAAGTGCTTCCTCACGTGAACGATCAAGTGTCTATTTCGGTCTTAGTTCAACACTAATTTATGAACGTAACACTTATTCATGTTTCTCTTTATTTATGTTTACTATACTACGAAGTCAGCTTAACTTTCTACCTAAAGTACGAACAAATAATCAAGAGGCTAACAGAGCGAAACTGCTGAAGGCAGCGAAAGTCAATGACGACCAATCACGGTCCACACAAAGCGCACGAAATTCAAAGAAGCTGTGTGAAATTTTGCAGGTAGCCATACTACTAGGCAATAAAGGGTAGATGTCTTCCGGTAGAATAATAGTTACTTTACTCAGAGGCAGGAGGATAAATCAATACGGTCTTACGTCGCCGTACTGCAAAAAAAAATTGACTACGTAATATTTAAAATCATATTTTGCATCAGTTCATCGTGAGTCGAGGTAAAATTATTGAGATTACATATGCAACATCTGATGAAAGAGACATTTAATCAACAGTGTAAACTTGCAATTGATGACCTAAAGTCCTCGTGCATCGTGGTTGATGTATGTTGGTGCTGGTTGGTGTGTGACTTCCTTCACGTCATGTGTATGGACTCTGGTACTGTGAAACATACATACCATACAATAATTTATCATCACCATATACTAACTTAAAAATTTGTCATAAGAGTTTAGATTTTTTAAATGCAACACGTTTGGCATTTTACATCTGGGTTACTGTTGAGCAATTAAAAACTATTTGTGTCCTAATGACACTGCTATTAAATAACTTCATAGAAAAACTTATGATGAGGCTGATGCGATGTCCGTGCGAATGAAACGTCATATAAATTGACATATTAATTTTGGGGAACTCAGGGTAATAAAATGTGTATCAAAATTAATTTCAATGTAAACTACAAGAGTTTATTAAGTTCATAATACATCTGAAATAATAGGAAGCGTAGAGCGCATGTTTTCTGCAAGTGACAGTTACGTTTTAACCTCAATCGTGTCCAACTTTTCATTCGGCAAATTTTCATCCAAAAGCGTGTACCAGTTTAGCCGTGGTGTTCTCCTGCTAATCAGAATGACGGGAAACTCAGCAATCCTAATCTGGAGAAATGAGAACAAGGCATGGAGATAGGACCGCTGCTGCTCAGCTCTGTGATCGAACAGATTCTGTTGAATTTTGAGATTTTTTCAGATCTACAATTAAAAATAAGAAAAACAATGTTACAAAGGTGATGAAATGGATACGCGTTTTGGAAATTGATCATGATTTAACTGGAACACTGGAATTTGAATTGTATTTTCGATCATTTGATATAGTCAGCATTAGGGTCTATCAAAATGCATGAATAAAAAGATGCATCTATGAACTAAACTATTTAAATTCCAGTCGCTTCAAAAACTATGAAATAACCAATAAAATCCAAAGTTATTACAAAAAATATTTCATGCCCAAACGTAAGATAAGTATTAGGTGAAACGCACACAAGTTACGATGAACAAGTTTTTGCAGGTATGAAATGAAGTTACGACAGCTACTTGTTTCACACAAGTTTCTGAATTTTACCAAATTGAACGCAAACAAAGCTTGTTTCCAAAACAAAAACACAATATACGGTCACATGGCGTTCAACATTCCAATAGACTGTGTTTTGAAACGCTGCCCAGTAATTTTCTTTAACTGAAAATAATTGACATAAATTCGATGCAATGGAAGTGAAAGCTTTCGAGTGTGAAAAACAAACGGCATCAGTTCGCGTTTACGACGAAGAATATGGAACGCCAATAGCGTTGGATTAGATTTTCGGAACGAATAAAATGCCAATCCATTTGAATTCAACCTGATAGGAAGATGTCAACAAAATTCGACACTGAAGGAAATACGTTACGTGTGCATTGATGACAATAAACAACAGCATAGACAGCACAATATTGTAATGGTGAGCTTCATGGCTTGTATACTAGTGAAACCAGGAATAATATAATAATAATAATCATAATAAAACGTATGTTGAGTTGTCCCCCAAAAAGGGGTATATCTCTGGGTGTCCAGGCTCATTTTCTGATGCATGTAGCCTCTGGACGGTGGTATCCGAACATAGGCCCATACTTTTATACTCTATTTCATATTTTATTGACACAATCGTTAACTAGTACAATTCAAATTAGTTCAACATGTTGTTAAGTGCAGCGTGAAAATATGAAGTCACCATGTTATTTTCTGTAGCTGAAGCTTGAATTTGAACAGTTAGAATGAAACACTGAATGGACCTCAATGCTTTTCTCCTGTTGCTGGAATTTTTCATGTCGATTTTTTCCGTATAGTATTGAAGAATGTATTGAAGAATATAATTTGTATCAACAGTATTAGTAGAGTTTATACGTATCGGTTTATTTGGGACACGTTAGATTTTTCCAACCAGAAAATGGGTTATGTATTTTATTATCAGCGTAATTCAGACACCATTAATGTTCCCTGATCGCAAATAAGAGGTCAATTTCTTATTGAGTAGCATGAAGGTACAAGATCAAATAAATTAACAAATAATTTTGTTGTTCTTTTATAAAATTTCTGAACAAATATTTTTGCGTATGAGACAATAATGGGTAATAATGAACACTTTACATTTCACCTAAAACTAAATTGCATTCTAAACACAATTACTCGAAAAAAGTCATAAATGCATACCTCCAAAGATTGTTCAGATATTCCGACGTTCAACGTAGAAAAATCAAGTGATGAGCTCCTTAAATTTTCTAAAATAACTTTAAATTAAAGAATAACAAAAAAGTAGAGGCCTGCTTACATGTGTAGACAGTTAACAGTCCCACTTACTTGAATACATTCTTAACAATAAAACTTTAGCACCAGCTTCTGTAAAGATATCTGTTCCAGTATTCCGTCTTGAGAATTTGAATGCATAGGGAGAGTCCGTTTTGGAGTCTGAGAAATCATTAAATCCCAGTGAGCTAAGCGCCAACTCTCGCTGCCTCCTCCAGCAAAGTTCAACACGCGTGTCAACACATCAACGATTGATTTTCTAGTCGAGCCAAGCAATCTGAGAGCGTTACACCAGTCCTGCACCAAAACTCTCCTTTCCTTTTTTGGCCTTTGATGGATATTTTGAGAAAAATATTTTAACTCTACGTTTCACGCTGACAATTATTGTGAAAGAAAGTATGTATTTGGAGTTGACAGTTGTTATTGTTGCGGCCAAACGTGTATGAATAAAGAGCTGACATGTAAGAGAAAAGCAGTTTCACAGGAAAAGTAACATTTTTTGTACAAACGGGTCTCTAAGGAGCTGATGACTACTATAAAAACAAACACAAACAAAATGAATAATATAATCATGTGTGTCAATATTTAATTCATATACGATTGAACACACTATATTACACTTTGTCCATTTTTAGGGAATCTCACCTGTAAGATGAAAATAAGAACCGAAGTAAAAAGGAACAATCTTTAAAGGAAACTTTTCAGAATAAAGCAAACGAAGATCTTAAGATTTTTCACTGCTCTCTTTGCCACGTTTTACTGCACTGTAAATGAAATCTTTGCATTCCGAAACGTTTGGTAACTAAATATTTTCCTTTTGCGTTGGTTTTATTGTTTACCATTCGAACATAAAATGATACACGAACACAAAATTTGTTCAAGAAATGTTAGCGGACGCGCAGCAAGTTTTGCAGCATTGTACAATGTATATACATATTAAGAAAAATTTCTAACTCCCTTTGCAGTAGTTTATATAGTAGTATGAAAAACGACAGATATGGAAAAACTACGGTCCCGCTTAATGGTGAGATGTGTGTTTAGGGAAACCTGAGGGTATCAGTATACTTGAGAAATGCACAAGGCTCTTTTCTCAGAGCCTACAAAACAAAAAAGTCTATCTAGAACAAAGAAGTTTTTAAATCTTCTTTTTGGAAGCTCTCAATTACTCGTTTGGTAGATTCATCATCAGTCGAATTAATTTAAAATATCAAAAATAACAGACTTCGAATTCAAGATGAAATTAAAGTGTTGAAAGGATTGCAGCAAGTCTCTAGACGGCTAAAAACTCAATTTAACCTAATATCTTGAAGTTACCAAATTTCATTGAATATTGGAAGTCAAAACTAACAAGAAATTTTAATTCTTCTTATAACATGACGAAGTTGTTCCTTGAATTAATCCAGAATTCAAAAACTCGGCTGTTATGTTTTGCTCGATGGAACGTGACCCTATATCACTTTACTCATTCAACAATGATTCCAGAAAAGTTTCAAACCGTTTGGTTCTAAGGAATTTAAGCCTCATAGTTTCCTGATATAAATTCAATCAATTTTGGAATTTGCTTCCTTTATGGGAATGACGCGTGCTTTCTTTCGTTTCTGACTTTGACTTCATTGAAGAGTTCTTCGCTTAAATAATAATATTGAATCAAATTGATAAATTACATCAAAAACTGTACATGATATGTGTTACCACATTATTGTGAAATTTTAACCGTATCATTTGCAATAATAATATCCGTTTTCTCCCCAATAATCTTGCTCTGTCATATGTTTCAATGTTATATCATAAATGACACCCATCTTTGTTTACACTTTTTGGTCCCACGTTATGAAACACTGTGTCACAACTGCTTTCTCTAATTCAAAGTTTACATTCTTAACACCGAGACATATTTTAATAACAAAATAAACAGGCGTGAGAAAGAAGTAATTAGCTAACGTGGCAAATAAAGATTGAGTATTTAGTATCTATCTATGTCATGTTATCCATCCTGGAATATAAATATAAATCCGAAATCCGAGCTCCGACGACACAAGCAACTCGTCATTAATGCATGCACCTTAGCATGTCAGGGTTTCTTCTACAGATACCAGCGTGTTAAGAAACAGTCGGCTGTGAACATAACAGGGAAAATAAAAACTACGCTTAATTTATGCGCACAGACGCGTGTTGACTTTCATTTTTTGTCTTTGTTTCTATTCCTCTCTTCTTCTCTCTTCATCTTTGTGTTCATTCGGGGTGATTATGCTACCTAATTTTACCTATAGAAGAGGGCTGTAGCTATAGAAAATAGAAATTTTGCTTCCCTGTGATGCCACTTAAACTAAGTTGTTACAAGTTGAAAATGAATTGTTTTGTCAACGTAGCATTACTTGATATTAAAAACGAATTGTAGTGTCCTAATGATAATATTGAAATGCATGTTATTTTGAACTTATGCAAACAGCGATACGTACAATCGCTGTGTGAAACTATAGGTACATCCGCGTAGTAATTCTAAAAAACACACTGACAAGTTCAGAACTACTCTTTAAATGATACAGACTTTAGGAACTAAAATTACGACCTTGTAATGCGACTCAAATCTGTACCAGTCCTATTTTCCGTCAGTGCACTCGACCGACTGACTGAGGAAACAATTAATTGATCAAAAAACAAGTCACCTTAATCGAATTGTAATGCTACAGTCACAGCGAGCTCGGTCAATGTAATTTAGTTCGCTATCTTTGTTGAAATGAACAATATATAGGTGCAGGTATGTAATGCAGAAGTAAAGGCGTTTTGACGGGACTTGATAGTAGCGTTTTCGATCAGTGCTCTTCAAAGGGGATTGTGAAATGTAGGATCATACTTTTCTTATTTATGTAATAATGTTATTTCAAGATAAAATGTATAATTTTTTATGATAAATAATTAACAGTAGACGCAATTTCTTCATAAATTTTTCTGCTATATTTATATTTTATGCTTTATTTTGCTAAAGTTAAAGGGGTTGTATAATAATAAAATCTTTTAAAAGGGGTTGCAGCGGATAAAAGTTTGAAGACCACTGCTCTAGATGATGCAGTATGTGAATTTCAGTACACAAAAATGATCTGCAAACTGTATCAGTGGAAGAAAAAATTAAATTATTTAAGTTTAATCAGGTATACTCATAAAAATATTCATAAATACAAATGCTTTCATTTATGTAATGCCAGTCATACGATGACGGTAACCTGGACCGCGAGAAAAATATGAACCGAAACTTTGTAAATTGTCTGCTTTATATCCCGCACATTGCCAAACTTTGACAGATATCACCTCACTAGAACGACTGAAGGAATAAAGTGCACGATAAATCTAGTGTAAGTAGCGTGCGGATTTTTTTCAACCGTTAAGCAAGAATTTTAAATTAGATGTTCAAGTGTCATTTGTGAAAAGAATGAGAACGATTTACTGAACAATGGTTAAAAAAATTAAATTATGATTTAATCTTATGATGCCTGAACTTCCAGGAATCAAGTTTAGCTCTGCAGTCAATCTACGTCAGGTAAATTACTAGTTGATCATTGTGGGAATTCTAATTGAAAACCGCAGCTTCGAAACTATCATAAATGTAGCTTGTATTCGCGAGCACATGGTCGTGCTTCCCTTGCGTGGATTATAATGGATCATTCATTATTATCAAGAAGAATTAAGAGGGGGAAAAAGAAGTAAAATAGTACTTGAATGCTTTTCAATTATTCGTTTGTATTTCGAAGGTAGAAAAAAATGAGGTGCTAAAGTATAATCACTGAGACACATCCCTAGAGCTAATCAAGTCAAGGCACGACGACCTTCCAGCCTTTCTGATCGAAGGATAATTGAAGGCGTAGTTGAGTGAGCTGATTTACATGCAGATTATTGATCTAAGAAGTCGGGTCGGGTCTAATCTAACCTAAGTTCCGCGACCCGGATCAAGCTAGCGAGACAGTTTGGCCTGCCATAATGTAACCTAAGTTCTGTGACCTGGATCAGGGAGCAAGACAGTCTCGCTAGACAATCCAAGGAATTTTGTACCAATTATAAGCTGCTCTTGGTGCAGTACCATACCAGCATGGCCTACAGCTGTCAAGAATTGAAATCTGTTTTACAACTAATATTAACCTGACACGGGATGACTTTGGTTTAAGAAGAACAAATAAAATGTTCATTTTCCAGAATGAAGACCGTGCAGACACCGATGGTCGTACTCGAAGACTAGAAGCACTCAATATAAAAACGCAATCAGAAACAAGTTGTGAGCGAGATACCCACGGCCCTTACTGCTCGTTTATGTATCATTAGAAGGTACGTTCTCGAATATCCATGCATTCATCAGATGGGTAGCCAAGTATAAAATAAAATATTGGGTGATAAAATCAATATAAATTCACATCCTGATGACATGAGTAGAGTTACCACAGAGTGCTGGTAGGTGCATGGGGCTGTGTGGGGCGTGCCGCGTCACACACATTTAGAGCACGCGGGTGGATGCCCTCAGCTAGGTAATGTCCGGAGAAGTTATCACCTATTCCTGTGTCAATGGCCTAATGCACCAGTAATGGTTCGTGGCGTGGGTGATTTAATACCTGCTAACGTAATCAACTAGTCGTCAATAATCTTCCGTTATTTATAGGGTTTCAATAAATTTTCTTCCAGCAACTAGTCCCTATCGTTGTCGTATTGTTTACTCATGAATATTGTTTGATAAAATCCATTCATTCACCTACCTCAAAGCTGAACTCATTTATTTATTTAATCTGTCAGATAACGCATAACGCGCTTGAGGATTTCGGATTGATCCTCGGGTTTATTTCATCTTTACTCTTACGTATTGCATCGATATAAATTACCAATAGCTCCAATTACACAGCACTTTCAATACTTCGGGCATTATTTTTCGTTTCATAGGTGAAATTTTGTGCATGTAATTGTTTTTGGTTCGTAATTTGTTGAGTTCATGAATTATTTGCAGCCTTCAATATTTTTGATTAAATCCAACATCTTTACCACTCATGCTTTAAACTACAGGAATGACAACCTCACGCTCTCAACTGCTGTAACTGACATGCCCACAACTTGCAACACCTGAGTTCATCCACATAAACTTCAGCCCAGGTCTCTGTCTTATCGTATTTTCTTCCCGTTCTCAAGTCATGGACATTACTCTACGCAAATCTTTAGATTAAGTTCCTCATAAACTATCTAAAACTTTTATGATAAACGTTTAAACTAACACACGTCCGAAACAACAGTCAACGTTAAGCAAACAAAATTATAATTAGAAGCTGTTTCCTCCCGTCCTCTTGATGGAACACCTCTAATGCGTATTTCCAGTACTCGGGGGTTAACGGTGCATCTACTGTAGAAGAATTCAAATGAAGCTCAACGCCGTCTTAAATAACCTTGACTCAGCCATATGTCTTCTCTTCGAGTCGTTTGTTACCGCCTGGACGCATGCGATCGTCATACTTCAGCGCAAAAACTGTTCAATATTTTACATTTTCTTGTTGTTGCACACCCATCAACACTCATGTCTCCTTTCTCTTTCTATATTCTTCACCTATCAGTAACTCTGCAAAATATGATACTCATACCGTCGATCTTTCTGAAAAGTGCAAAGTATGTCCAAATCTACATACCAGAGCCCGTCTGACGCCAGCTGGTCAATACCGAACTACGTATTGTATGTTTTGCTCGCTTCACTCACGATTTTTACAGTCACGCTCGTCATTTCGTCTATTCCAGTGGATCTGAATGCACGTAATGCTGCAAATCTGGTGATCACATTCCTAAAATGAAGATATTTCACAGCCCTCCCTCTCAGTTCATCACACCCTCATCGCACCCCTGCAAATATTCAGCCCCATTTCGTTAGGGTTTATGGCTTTTGCTTATTTTCATCCCGGCCACAGCGCCTTCTTCCAAAATAAAGCTCAGACGCACTAACAATGGTGCAATATAATTTTGCAATTTTTATTAAACGGATAGCAAAGATATGACACACCGTTTTTATAGCTTATCGGATGCTTTGATTCATTTGACTCCCGTAAATTTCAAGGGAAGAAATCGGAAATTTTTTCCACTGCACCGAGTACGTAGACCTACTCACTATCCACACTTATACTCATCGAATATTACTGTATCTGGCAGCAGGCAAATCTTACTAATTAGGGGAAATTCAAAATGGTGCACTACAAAAGTATTGCATACACTTTAGTTTCTGTGAATTTTTCAGTGCTTCAAATGAATACATTCTTGTTTCCAAACGTTTTTTACATATTTTCAAACACTGCACTTACAGAAAAAACTATAATATAAGGACTGAAAATGGCATACAAATACAAGCAGGAAAACTTACTTGCCTACAGTTACAACAATATTAGACTTATGATTACATGCGTTTCACTCTAAAATATTTGAAGACCATCCAAATTATGGTTAGTTGGATCATTAGGTTTAACAGCAATAGAAGCGCTCCCAGTCTCTTCGATATTTTCAGTATTTTCAACTTGAGAGGCAATGCGGAGAAACTAAGACACTTGAACTCAACTATTTTAATGCATTTCACCCCGAAAACATGACCTACTAAGGACGGTGTCAAAACGAAGTGATCAGAATATGTTACCGATGTTATTGACAACGATCTCATTGGCGCCAGACCCTCGCGTGGACTGAAGCACCATCAGCAAAATACTTGAACTCGGCAGCTGGGAGGATTAATTATGTCCACCTCATTAATGTAAATGAGGAACAGCAGAAGCCAGAGAATCGGTTCTGGGAAATCCCATTCGAGGCTAACAGTGGTGATTTACCAGGGTCGCGAATGATTATTAAGAATAGGAGGAACAGCGGAGATGACTTCTAACGTTTGTGGATAAACGTAAGAAACAGAGTTGTGTCGAGTTGTGTACAGAGCATGCAGATAAGAAAAAATGTAGGAAATGGCTGGAAGATTTATGAATGAGGACGATTAGGTGGAGTAATCAAAATCATAAACAACTCTAGTGCTCTTGTATACAAAAAAGATAGAATTAAAGGCATCATGCATCGATCATGAATGAACGCAAAAGATATACACAGTAAGATTCAAGGAACGGTTTTCCAAAATTGCACATCTAATTGTATGGGTGCTCATACCTATGTGTAAAATAAATATTCATGTCATCAAGTGGCATGCTAGTATTAGAGAAAATATTATTTGCCATATTCTTTTTGCCAAAATGTAAAATACCTATAAAATTAATTGGAGTAAATATGACCTAAATACCAATGAGTGTAATTCTAGATGAATTCATGTAGTCCACTTAAATTTTTAAATTTTCCATTAGAGGATCATCTTAAACCGAATAAAAAAGCAGAAAATAAAAAAGAAGATTTTTTTCGTACAGTATTCATTAAAGTAAACTTAAGAAGGGCTAAGGTACCAGATGTTTTCTATATTTTTTGATGCTTCAAATTAAATTCATGCGAATTTTTCACCACTGAATAGAGAAATTGGACAAATATTTGTACAGTATAAATATCACCAATAAAAATTTCCTCACGATGAAAGAGGTAGTATTCTATTGGAAAATCTGCTTGAGAGATAGTTTCCAGTTGATCAGTCCTGGCTCCTCGACTTCAAAAGCCCATGTACGCAATCGCACACAGCGCGATGTCAGCAGAAAACCAGCATCGGCTTCGAGACTCTCGCCCGGTAAAATTTTCCAGTGGAAATTGGAACTTAACACTTAGAGTCTGTGTTAGTGCAAATGTGTACATTATTTGAACTGCAATTTGAACAAGGGAGGGTAATGTTTTAAAGAATTGTCCTATAGACTATGCATAATTTACGTAACACTTAATGCAGTCTTCTACCTGCCACAGTTCTATCGAGAACTACAGACATGAGATACACTCTTCAAGCTACTTTGTAGGTTTGAGTCTCATAAATATCAAGCATAAAATGTTGGCCATCATTCACTGTTCTTGCGTTGAATACAGTGCGCAGGAAGCAGGTACTAAGGAACTAGCAGCTCATCTCTTTACCTGAATTTTAATATAATAACCCGCCTACCAAATTTAAGAGCAGAGTGCAAGAGCACAACTCGAATTTCCACGCAGCGCTTGGAGAACGAGAACAATTAAAATTAGCAAACGGAACAACAAAATAATGAAGATTATAATTAACATCTCTACCCTTCATAACCAATGCTTTGCTAATTAATTTTATTCCATTAAGTTTGTTCAGCTTACACACCCAAAATACATAAACAATTTATATGGCTTACGTTCTGAAATAATTAGTATTCATGCAATCATTTTTGTAAACATGAAGAAGTTATTGTTCTTTTTCAGGCGTTTAGCTGAAATATCTTTGAAGTTCTGCAAGAGCATTTCTTGAGGCAAGTTGGAGGTTCCTTAATTTGGAAAAAACAAACGAGAAAGTTTCGAGACAAAGTCAGGTATGGTAATTAGCTTCGAACCGTACCTATATTATACGGAAATTACGCAAATTTTTACATCGCAATTATCATTTGAACCATTAAAGGACAAAGACTTTCTCCTGAAAAGTAATTGATGTCGTGAGAACTAATTTCCCTTTCCAAACTGAGAGATCTTGTAATTCATAAAGAGATCTCTCATTTGAAGCTTTATTCGCGCACAAAATTACATATTATGTTACCTTTAACCAATACAAGAATTTTTAAAACAGTCATTTGCAACTTGTAGCCTTGTTGGAGTTTTATGAAATAGAAACTTTAATTTTAATTATGATCCATGGACTAACAATCATATTTTGCACAACAAGTACTACAAAAGCAGACGCTCGTAGGCGTGTGGTCCAATTTCTTCTCTTACTGCCCGGCATTCCAAGTCTGGCCGGTATTTGAGTCGATGATGGCATCGGTAAAATGACCGATATCACTTAGGGACCTTGTTGTCAGTTGACTCTAATAAAACGTAATTTTCCGATAAAATGAGCCGGAGTTCAAGACAGGAGGAGCACGTCAGATTTGGAAAGCGTTTCTCAACTAAAGTAAAATCTAGCGTGGTTAGTCCAGTGGCAATAGAGATCAGATTCAAGATAAACTAGCAGTTGAGCATTATACTTTCCAGTTCTCAAGATTTCTATGAGCTTTAAGTGATGATGAAGAGATAACATGAAAACGAATAATGAAGGATGACTGAGGAATCTCAGAGGAGCAGCTACGAGTCAGTTGCTCGGTAATGAAAGAAATTGCGTTCTAAATTCGAAAAACAAGTAAGGAACGTTGCACTTGACTGTAGATTGAGAAAACCAACAATCACAAAGCTGAAACGGTGTAAATTTTTTCCTTTTCATATTAAACTGGCAAGCAGCTACATCTGTTGAGATGTACCTCTCTAAAACGTACGTAACTCGAAATACAAGTTGTGTTTCTGTAATAAATATAAGCCAAACAATTCACTTATGAGCTAATACACTACGTAAAACAGCTGAAAAAATCTAGCATTTTAGAACTTACACTCAGATTCTCCAGATCACATCAAAATACCTGACAAAAGAGTAGTTCCTAAAGATGGGAGAACATGTGCACTGAATTTCTTCAGTATCATTTGAGTGTCTTGAGAGGTTCACTCAACTCATCACTAAATAACAGAGATCTAGGACACACGAAAAACCCAATCCCTGAATATTTCTACTAAGAGTAAGTCGAGGTCCTACCTTCACGAAAAGAATTTGACCTAAATATTATTTTTATTCATCATAGTTTAGTGAATGAACATATTTGAGGATTTAGTTATGTTGCTCAGAGGAATGCTTCAATAATTTTCTACATTACAAACCAGTCAGCCACAATAAACTGTTATTACTGAGTCACAGGTTCCGCCACAATTCTCAAAGTTCACAAATGACATATCGAGGATATTATGTTGTCCAAGCATGAGAAATAAAATACCAAAATGTTACACGGTAAAACGACTCTAGAACATCAATATTTCACTTGAAAAAGTTCATTTGTTTTCAGCAGCTTTCATCAAATTATCTTTCTTTCCGACTAAGTGTCAGCAAAATTCCCAGCTCATTTGTCACATGCACTCTTTGATGCAACTTTGAGTACACTTGCCACCTTAAATGAACAAGAGTTTCTCGATTTCTTTGGGCTTCTGGAAAATTAATGTAAAATTTCAGAACAAATCCATCTCAACGAGTCAGATTTTTGAAGATATATGACGTCTAAAATTTTTGAACAAACGGAAGTCTAGTTTTTCCAAAACCCTTGCACGGTTCTGAAGAACATAAACGTGAAACTGAAAACTTATGCACGTATAACTTTGAGTGAGGAATCCACAAGTGGAGGTACATAATCACTTGAAGTCCTAGGTGAATTTACGCTGTAAGCTCCGTACAGTCTGGTGGTGTGCGTGTTTGTCATTTTCAGCAGCACACATATTGCCGACACTATATACCAGGCACGGAAGTCTATGGTCCATGTTCCTGTAGTCTACTCCAAGGAGTATACAGTACTTGCCCCCCTGTGCTGTGCCCTGAATCAGCTACAGCAATTTCTAATTGATAACTAATTTAAACCGCAAAAGTATTATCTGCTCTGTAATGAGAGCTTCGAAAATTTATGACTCTTGTTATCTCATCCCTCATTCCTACTCAAAGGCAAAGTCCTCAAGCAACACACAATCACAAACATTGTTTTATTCAAATGGCAGACTTCTCGCTGACGATGCTTGGTCTCGCTCATGCACGGTGGCAAAATGCGTGTATGCAAAGTGTTGAGGCTAGAAACTAGGAGTTCTTTATTTATAAGCTTCACTGCCAGTTGTGCAACTGAAGACATCGTTATTATGCTGTATTACCTATTGTAGAATATCTTCCCCCCCCCGAATCTTTTGTATACTCTTCCAGTTTAAAAACGAATCAAATTTTACGCACAAATTTTGTCAGAAATAAACTAAATTTTTGTATTTGTTAAGAAATTTCTATTCAAAATGAACTGTCCCATAGTTAATTGAACTTCTCCTCAGCATGGACAAAAAATTACTAGGGTAATGAGTCTTGGTTTTATTGGCCTTATCGAAGCAAGAGTGTCGCCATTGAACAGCAGCGTTGAACCACACATCCGGGATTCTTCCCCGCGACACTGCCCAGCTTTTCATGTCTGAATTCGTGTTTGTGGCTGAAATATAGTTGAAAATGCACTTATCGCAATATTCTATCCATATCGAAAAAATGTAGTAAAATAGCGATGGCTTTCTTTGCGTCCAAAATAGTCAATGAAATACGTATTCATTTAACAAAATCATAAATTTTGAATACAAATAATATTTACGACGTAAGTGGCGTACATATTATTTATGTTATCAACTAAATTCATCGAAGTATCCTACTTTCAAGAAAGATGAAACTCACATGCAGCTTAAAATGAAGTTGCTGAACAAATGTTTCAACTGCTTTGCTAAATTACGGAAAGAAGTTGATTGTGAAATTTTTTCATAAGAACTAACTAATTGCATACAAATTTAAATTTTAACTGATAGTCGCCAACCAGTTATTCGTTAATGCTAATAACCTATTTAATAGTGTGTTCAGGTGAAATTTTTCATTCTGAAATGTATATCCTTCCTTGCCTACGATCAATAATATTAGTAAAACCGAAATTTACCATTCCAGAATTCCTATTTACTATTTAGGCGGGTCATTCGTTATGAATGGCCGTCATCACAATTATGACTTACTGCGGTCACCGTTTGTTTTCTCAGGCTACGGGTGACCTGCACAATATTCAATAGAAATTGTAACATTGTATGCCACACACGTGGCGATTCATCTTCAATCCATGAGTTATCTGTTATGAACATGATCAGCTACGATACGATGCACATGTATCTCAGCCGTTATAATTGACATGAATACGTCTCATACAATTTATGATAATTATCAAATATTCAGGTAGAAAAGAACAATTTCCTGTTTAGAAGTTTCAAGCTTTCAGGACTTTCTGCTTCGAAGTTTTTATTTTTAACATAAATATTCCAGTTCATTTGAATACTTCACTGGCAGAATAAGACCAAAAGTTAGGAACTTGAAAACGAGTCAGGC
>VCRD01000162.1:318530-442346 GCA_006783055.1 Trinorchestia longiramus
ATCTCCTGCGTTCATCAGATGTACAATAGGTTTACACAACTTTTAATCAACAACACATAAAGAGGATCACTTATAAGACTACTCGATGCAAACTTAGTGTTGAGAGGTCATGGAGATTGTAAAACCCAGTTAAAAGTGAGCGTAAAGCGAAAGTGAATGCTGTAGTTTTTATTGATCACTGCTACAATATTTTTTGTTTGATCTAAATAACTTCCTGCTCGAAATAAATTTTAGAACTTGTCTCCGAAGTACTATGAATGCTTATTCAATGCTTCGTGTATAGTAAAATTTAAGCATGATTAATTGAGGATGCCAGACGAACTAAACTGGTAATTTATTGAAGAAACGAGTGTGGTTGTCTAGTCGTGCAAGCATTTCACATCATGTGAAGGTAGGCTTAAATAACTGCATATAGCCTCTATGTGACTTCCGACTTGAGTCTGACGAGTCTATTTTAAGATAAATATTTTTCAACATTGTACAGGGTGGCGCATAAGTAACGCACCCTTTTAAAAAATTAATAATAAATAAACTGTGAAAGGTATAACGATGGGGATAATTGCAAACGATAGAGGAACTCTTAAAGTTTATTTACATGTCGTATCCTGTCTACAGATACCCAGTGTATATTGCGGTAATAAATCTTTAAAATTTACCTTCAAAATGGTGCGCTACACGAAAGAACAACGAGCAAAAATTGTTTAACTCTAATTTTCATGTAATAGTTCAATTATTGCAGTGCAGAGAAGTTACAGGAACATTTTTAATGATGGAAGAAGTCCTGATAAAAATTGAATAAAAGCAATGGTCTCTAAATTCAAAGAAACCGGATCAACAGTAGACAAACGGCGCTTTGGAAGGCCGCGAACCGTTAGAACTGATGTGTTTTTATCAGGACTTCTTCCATCATTAAAAATGTTCCTGTAACTTCTCTGCACTGCAATAATTGAACTATTACATGAAAATTAGAGTTCAACAATTTTTGCTCGTTTTTTCGTGTAGCACAACATTTTGAAGGTAAATTTTAAAGATTTATTACCGCAATATACACTGGGTATCTGTAAACAGGATACGAAATGTAAATAAACTTTAAGAGTTCCTCTATCGTTTGCAATTATCCCCATCGTTATACCTTTCATAGTTTATTTATTATTAATTTTTTAAAAGGGTGCGTTCCTTATGCGCCACCCTGTATTTAAGGCAGAGAGTTTTAGATATAGCAGATAAGTCTTTGTATCTCAAGATATATTAACATAATTTATGAGTTTCATAGATATATGAAAAAATTAAAATAAAGTTGACATGTCTTTTAAAAAAAAGTGACACTCTGTGTCAAAAATTTACAATCTGATTGATATCGAAAAACCCGTCATGGTTTCATTGTTTATTTTAATAAGGTCTTTATGGTACTAGCAGAAAAATTTGATAACGATTTTGGCTTTCAAGTACTGTACAAATCGCGAGTAAAAATTTGCCTAATGCTGTCTTAATAAATACTCTCTCTTGTTATAGATTTTAGGTCTTTCATTAACATCAATAAATTGTATGCCCTCTAGGTGAAAAATAATGAACTATGACACAGCAAATACAAGCACTGTTTTCTGTCAACCAATTCAACGCTGATTTTTAGATGCTTTTCTTTTATGCAGGAGCCAATGCGATTGATGACCTTAATGGGTGAATTTATCTACATAATGTCAATTGACTATCGGGAGAAGTAAAAAAAATTCCTTAATAACTTTTGTGTGTTTTAACGTATTTTTTTCAAAACTGATCACAATTTCTCAACAAGGTTGAAGTCGGAAGAGAATGGGGCTCAATACGTCATGCCAGAATTGTAGCAATCATGAAAATAAAATGTCGTTAGTTTCGACAATTAAGACGCATTTTCGCGCAAGCTATGTTATGGCAGCAGCACGCGAGGAGGATGTTATTCAATTGAAGGACATTGCGGATTCGCAAAAACAGATGAAATTTTGCTGTTACTAAAAAATTATCAACAATCGTTAATGTTTTATTATTTTGTTTATCTACATTTTAACACGTTTGTTGCGATGCGACCCACCGGTAGGTCACTCAGGTTAGGTTTTGTAATTTTTTCAAAGCTTTCTAGTGACTGTTTGTGCAAAGTAAAGATTTGCACCAGCTAGGCAATCGCAACAAACGTGTTAATTCGTAAATTTTCAGTTTTAGAGCATACCACCACGCCTTCGTTTCTTTGTTGACGCTGGAATCACTTGAAGTTAATTTGCACTTCAGAACACATCACTTTATCCCCTTCGTCAGAGTCATGAAGTGTCACTGTGGATTGTTCGTTCACAGGCAAATTTCATTCTTGTTGTGCTAATATATCGATAGAACATGAGAAAACGTCGATATTCTAAAGAACATAGAAATAGAAATACGTCACACCCAAAATACACTGAATATAAAATATATTACGTATCTCTGTAACCTAAACCTGAACTTCTTTCAATAATGAAAGTATTTTAATATGTACCTCTACTTAGCTGCATGTATGTACCCAAACATCGACTCATGCATTTCTATTTTAACGTATTTGTGAGCCCATTCCTAACACAATTGTTTGCCTCCAGGGGCTAACGAATGCCTTTTATATAAACTTTTGGCGTTTTTTCCGGCAGCTGGTGTCAAGTTGTGTTAGTATTTGCGTGAATCTAGCGTTTGTAAACATTTTCCTACTTTTTGTACAGGTTCTCAGGAACGAAGGCGTTTCACTTCATGAAGGTTCCGTCAGACTGATTTTAAAATGAACGTATTCAATTGTTCATTCTTAGACGATAATTTTTCAGAACATGACAACCTCATTTCTTGGATACAGCATCAGCTGAAGTTTTTCTGACAGTTTCTCTAATTGCTGTTATCTTGCACAAACACGACCACAGCGAGACAAACTTCTCATGTAAGACTCGCTCCAAATCTTAATGATGCCGGAACATTTTCTTGTCGCTGGAACGCACCACAGCCTGCTATTGATGAAATGAAAGCTTCTTTTATGTTCTCCAGGACAGCTTTTATAGCTGTTGAACTCTGCAAAGATGTTAAACAGTAGAAATGGTCATCCAATCGTGATGAAAAACGAAACATGAATGTTCAAGTCTGTCATATAATAGGCACTACATATATAATAAGATACATGATACGCATTCATGTATCCCGTCAACCGCACTACAGAGAAATACAAGAGTCACAGATCAAGTATTGCCAATTTTACGAAGAGTAGCTAGCAATACCTATAGGGTGCGCTGGTACTAAAGTATACCTGGTGGCGAGCGCATCAACAGGAATAAATACACAAATAAATATTCCTTAAGCCACATTCTCGTCTGTTATGACCGAAAACTAATTGTTTTTACCAAGCGGTAGTTTCCTCAAGTTTGTAAGAAAATACAAAATTGTTCTCAATCTCGGGTAAATTGCTAGCATCTTCACGACTAAAATACTGAGAGCGGACAAAGATTGAGCTTCCAAGTTTGAAGAGATTCTTGAGGAGGATAACTTCAATTTTGCCATTGAGAGAAAAGGCGATAATAGATGTAGGAGCAGCTCTATATAGAATAGACTAATCTGTGGAAGCGTCTTCAATTGCTGAACTAGAAATAAAAGCTTTTTTATAGATTCATAACGAAAGCTTCTTCGGCAAGAGTTATTTTGAAGTGAAACTTAATTTCTGGCAGAGAAATTTATAGCATTATTTAAAGAATTTCAAATGGAAAGTAACAGCTTGTACACATAACTCAAAGTTATGAACATATCGCAATACATTTTGGGGCTGAATAATTGACAAGAAGCTTTCAACGAATAAATGTCAAGGTTATTTCTTACGCATTATTATACCAGCACTGGGAAAAAAGCACGTGGTTTTTAATATTTTTAACTTTCATTTACCAATCAACACCGCCTCCACAAAGCTTTGATCTTTCATGTTGGAGTGGATGAAGGCTAAAAGCGAAAAAATCACGTGTTTTACGACGATGCAGGATCTTTAGTAGCCACAATACAATATTTAAAATACATGTTTACCCGTTCCATTGAGAAGGCAATACTTAGCCTAAGATAAACACTTTATATCAGCACATTAGTATGGGTTTCTTTAAAATTAATTTTTACTATATAATTTAACAGTAACATATTAATAAACTAGTAGACCCACACGTGAAAATTCACGTGTTTTTATTGATTTTTTCTATTGATTTGCCAGTGGACGCGGGCTTTACGAAGGAGTTTCCACATTGAAGGATGTGCCTTTGCTATCCACAATACAATGCTTACAATATATGCGTACACTACCAAATTTCCTGCTATCTAAATCCTTACGAGAGTGACAGAGAGACGGACCAAGCAAGCAAGCAAACAAGCAACAAACTGTGTGTAGTATTACATGGTGAAATGATGGTTCATATGTGTGCTCTACTACTTTTGAATATGACTACAGGATAATGGCGATCTAACGTAATTAAATAATTACTTTGCAATATGTGTATACGTAATTGCAATATAATTACAAATTAAATTTACTTCAAATTAAAAACTTTTAATTGAACTTGACTTATTTCAAACTGCAATTAGTTTATTTAAAATTAAAGTCAAAATGGTATCAGCTCGTAGAGTATTAACAGTGGCAAGGAACATTTCTAGAAACTGATAATGGGAGAATGAAGTGGGCATATAAGGTATCACAGATACTCGTACATGAAAACGCTTGCACTGTACGCAGGCTTTCACCACAAATCCCCCAAACAGTGATGCTGATTCTACGATAAGTATCCTGCGTTAGTCATGACAAACGCTAATTTGCAGATGCTACACAGACAAGAACAGGCCACACTTCTTCCCCACTGAAGCTCAGAAATCAGCATATCTGCGAGGGTCGCTAAATCCTTAAGTCGCGTTAGAGGACAATTCCCATTAGTGATCTTTCCTGGAGGCGTTTCTTAAATTACGGGTAAATATAATCAATCAGTCACAGTGTCAGTCTCAAATTCTGCATGTCAGAGAGACTTCATTCTTACTGAGTGCCACATCACATGTTGAGAGAAGCAGCTGAGAGGGTAAATAATGTGCAATGTTTCCAACACAAAACCGCAGTCAAGGCCAATTGCTTGTCAAAACCAATATTCTTGCCATGGAAGTGTGACACACATTTTAAAGCACATTGGTACTCGTGACTGACTTCATGTTGGCTAACAGTTAAACAGGTCGAACTTCGTACCTAAGGAATATTTCCAAATATAGTCAATTTGAAATATCATTTCTTCCTATCGAATATTTAAACTGCTGTAACACACGTCCATAGAGCCAAAATGATTTGCTTCCACGTGCACGAATTACCACACCAAACACAAAAAGTTAGCAAACCTTCCACCTGGAGCGAACACCAAATGAGTTGCATTGTAAACTTTATGTGAATTTTTATGCTCGGCACGTTGTGAGTAGAAATGGCCATTTCTATTGATCTGTTCCAAACTAGTCGTAAAAATTTGTCTTCGATTTGACATCGGAGTTTATTAAAACATATTGTTTTATCCTACGATGAATATGCAGCATAGCGAAGCGTTCTGCTGTTACATAATGGAAAAACAGCGTGAATTGTAGCAGTGAACTACACATATATATATATACAGTCAACCCTCGATAAGACGGACTACTAGGGGGGAAGGGTGGGCCTATATATGCACAAATGATCACCTTAATAAAGCCTAAATACATAATACATTATACTGTATGCACTATACTGCTGTATACTTTAAAATATTTAGCCTGTGGGGTAAAAGAAATTACAATATTAACTACTATAAAGACGGTTAAGACGTCCGTCTTATCCGATATCCGGATTACCGAGGTCCATCTTATCGAGGGTTGACTGTATAAGGTTGTTCTATTGAACTAAACAAGACAAGTTTATTCCAGATAGTATTTTGCAAGCACTGCTATGTATTCGGTATTTTCAACAATGTACGCTTTCCCAGTGTGTACATCAATTATGGAAGGCATTTAGAAGGTGGCTTAACTTGTCCCAAATGAAAAGAATGTAACACAAGTGTTCACGGCGTGTAGAAGCATATTTCCACCCCCGATTTGCTGAAGCGCTTATTTCTTATTTCTGAGCACAAGTTAGAGACAAGCTGTGAAAAGTTGTTTTCAGAGCTGACGTGAATCGAATGATAGCTCATATAAGAATATTTTGCAACTAACTGATGCATATCTATTTTGTCGAGTTAACATGCACCGTTTTCGCAGGTGATGTTATGGAAGTTAACATCTGGTTTTAGTGATTACAACTCAAGTTGTTGTTTACAAATCTAGAAATGACTGTGCATTATCATCCTACACCTAACATAATTCTCTCCCAAAAGGGTATATCACACATTATTTTTCCCTTTTTTATGAAAGAATCAAGGCTACTTAATACTCGTAATTGAGAATTTTTTTACAGAGATACCTTGAGCAACCCTAACTCCAGCAAATGCTGTTCGTTACGGGGGGAAAATTAAACATTACAGTATTCTAAATTTAAAATAATTATTACCGACGAATGCAAATGGGCTGATATTCGTGCTTCAATTTGAACAAAAACCGAGAACTTCTACAGTGAAGTATTTGAAGTCGTGGGTCGTGTGTCGAAATTCATCTCCCATGAATATCTAAGCTAAAAATAAACAAAAACATCGAGTACGATCGGAGTACAGAAAGCTGCTGTAGCTTGAAATATGTAGTAGAAATATTCTAAGACATAAAAGACTGGGGCAGCCGCTTTGGGTCCTATTTGACTTTCAGAATTTTACGCTGACCAGAAGAAACAAGTTCTTCAACTTTGGGAGATTGATTGAGCTTCCTTGCTTTTTGGCGTTTTTTCTTTCATGAAGCAAGCCATAACGTAACCGTTTTTGCTTCTCTTTTGGCACACTAAAATTTGAAACCTATGCGACTTCGAAAGTAATAACCATTACCCTTCACTCATATTAAAGAAACCATTTTTATACCCTAGTTAAGATCCAAAATTATGTATAAATCCACAATGTACACTCCAGGACCAAATTACCTCGTGATCAATTACTTGACTCGCAAGAATAAAAATGAAAGAAAAATGTGAAAAAGCGCTTAGGATTTTAAAGTCAAATCCACTGCAGACTATTTTTTGAAATGCTTATTCTGCTACGAGCTGCTAGGTAACTCTCCGAGGATATCTTATTTCCTATTATAAGATGGCGACAAGTAACTTATTGGCAAGATTTCCGAGAGCAGTTCAGAAATCTATATTAGATTACGTCGAGTGTCAAGTCCCTGAAATATGCTGAAAGACAATCCAAATCCTATACAGATCTCCATATAAAGGTATGTCCATTTGGAGAAAGAGGGTTGATTTAGCGGGAAATAAGTTCAAAGAAAGAATTTCAGCCCTTCACAGATTTCTGTTCTATTCTCAATTCATGTGACTCTGAGTTAGTGAACTTGAACTGCTAACAAACACATGTACGTTCAGTGCGCTTCTTCCTTGCTAGAACTGAAGCCTAGAACAGACCCGAATTCTGGCTCGCACACAAAAAAAAACATGAAATGTGTCTGTACAGTTACAATACTGCTGGGCATTAAATTACAAACAATGATCCTCCACACATCAATGAAGAGATTAACTTGTAAAGGTCGAATGCATAAGTATCCATAACACTTGCGCAACTGCAAAATGATTCTGTTGCGAAAAAAGTAGTAAAAATATGAAACTGAAATATCAGTTTTATAAAATTCAGCTGCCATTATGTTTATGTCCAATACTTAAAGCTACACAGCAGTAATCACTAGCCTTTTGATCAAACTCAAGGAAGAGGTTTGGGAAATTACCAAGATTATACTGCATAAAATAAACTTTTTTCAGAACGTTCTTTACTTAGACTGATTATTAATAAGATCGTTGATCAAATAATTAGGAGTGCACTTATGAGTCAATGCGTAAATAATTGAGTAGCCAGATAAACCCTGTGCCTGTGACATGTGAGAGCGAAAACCATTAATTCAAAAGTGATTTACAGATATTTTGGTGATTTATCTGACCCCAGAGATGCAAACTTGTCATGGCTTAATTATTGATGTTTGGCCAGCAAGATATATTGAGCGTTTCTTGTATACAGGGAATACAAAAGAAGAAAATTACTTCTTTACAATCAAATATGAACACAGCGCTACTGAAATAGTTACTACTGAAAAAATATATACAATGAAGGCACAAAAATAGCTACAAATAATTTCTTATCGTCCTGGAATTATTGCATGGCACTTGCTGGTGTCTCACGGCCTACCAAGTGCCATAATTCGCATGAACAAGCATTAGTTGTTGAATTCATAATTTGGGTATAATATCCTCGATACCGCCTGAAAGCAATATTTTCATTAAAATGATCATAGAAAAGATGTAAAATATTATTTAGAGACAAAAACTGAAAACTGTATGAAAATTTTCAAATTTCAAACGGAAAGAAGAGTGATGAATGGATAAACCCCCACAAGAAGCATCAGGTTGTATCAAAAGTTCTGTCTGTTTTTTGAGGCCAATTTTAGGGCATCATTATATCAATCTAATTTATAAATGACGTATGTGTAACAATCTAAATAGATAAAGTAATATTTCTTTTTATACTTTTTTTTAAATTATGATAATAAGTAACTATTGTTGGCCAAATGTACACTCCAAGTAAAAGTACACTAGGCATATTTTACTGTATGAATTTCACGAGGGCAATACAACAATTTCAGCAGGAAAGACCTTTCAAAGACACTTATGAAAATGTGGTGAATAAAAAGACCTGTGGAAGATGGTTTTAACGTTTCAAAAAGGATGACTTCAGTCTGAAGGACAAACCAAGAAAAGAACGCTCCAAAGGTCTCAATTCTGAGGAATTGCAGGCGTTCATTGATGAAAACCTTACCTGTAGAACTAGGGAACTGAGCAAGCAGTTTAGGTTTTATCATTTTACGATACATGGTCACATGCCTCACATTAAACTCTGTGCCGAGTTCTCTAGTTGTACTGGTAGGGTTTTCATCAATGACAGCCTGCAATTCCTCAGAATTGAGACCTTCGGAGCGTCCTTTTCTTGGTTTGTCCTCTAGACTGAATTCATCCTTTTTGAAACGTGTAAACCATCTTCTACATGTCTTTTTATTCACCACATCATTTCCATAAGTGTCTTTGAAAGGTCTTCTTGCTGAAATTGTTGTATTGCCCTTCTGAAATTCATACAGTAAAATATACCTATTGTACTTTTACTTGGAGAGTACATTTGGCCAACCATAGCTACTTATTATCATAATTTTAAAAAATCTAAAAGAAAAATATTACTTTAGTGATTTAGATTGTTACACATACGTCATTTATAAATTATATTGATGTAATGATGCCCTTAAATTGGATTGAAAAAACGGACAGAACTTTCGATAGAATCTGATATGTGGGAAGTGCGATCACTTCTAGCCAATGAACTAAATCCTTATGATATTATGCGTATGACTTAAAAAAAGCTAAAGTTAATAGCACAAAGCAACCAACTTAATTATTCAAAAAATTTAACCTGAGAATGTTGTTCTACGAAGTAAAAGTTTACTTGCTGTTATGAATAGAAAAATCGATGATAGAATGAAACATAGTTAAATTCGGGTTTGCAAATCCGTAGAGTTTAATGCATATATCTGATAATTTTTGAACATGCGGTATTTCGACATTTATGTATGTAAAATCAGCATTGATTTTTAGAACCACATGAAGACAACGCATTTAACCTTCATCAGATGTTTTCTTCTTAAGCACTGTGCCTTCCATCCTAATTTTCACAAACTTTTGAGTCATCAGACACACTCTATTCGTTCAGTTCAACCGCTCAAATGCAATGAAGCAACGCAGTTGAAACGCGAGCGTTAGGCAGAGCAGGACAGTGCACATCTAACCATCACGGCTGTTCAAAACGCACTGAGGTGAGGGAAAGAATGAGTTCTCTGCTTTGGAATGAAAAATGAAACAAGGTCAAGGGAGAACTCGGCGCCATCGGAGGAGCAGATAGCAGAGAAGTCGATATTTTTATTTCACTTTGTATTACTGAGCATATGCTTGCATACGAAGGGTTGAATCTCATTGAATTATATTCCAACGCATTTTTTGTGTTTCAGGGCATAGTCAGTAATATAGATTACTCGTAGACCCACACGTGAAAATTCACGTGTTTCTCAATGACGTTTTCTTTTGATTTCCCAGTAGAAGGCTTTTCGAAGTAGCTTCCACATTGAAGGATGTCTTTGCTATCCACAATACAATGCTCATAATACATACCAAATTTTCTCCTATCCGATTCCTTAAGAGCATGACAGAGACGGACCAAGCAAACAAGCCGGAAACTGTATTTTTATATTAGTGTAAACCGCCGTCAAAAATGACGGCAGAGATTTTGTGATAATAACAGTGCCATCAAAAATGATGGCAAATACTGTCAGAACGATATTAAATAAAATTACTTATAAGAATGCAATACAATATGTTTAGTTTTATATATATTTACTAAGGTCAAACGTTTAATTGAGTATTTCTTTAATGACAACATTCCTAGTGAAAACTAAGACACTTAGTTTTCTACTGCTGCAATTGACGCTGCAATTCGTGTCATATTCGGGTACAATGTACCCGAATGATAGGGCAATACCCCGCCGAACTTGGTATCCTCGATACAGACTCGAGTATATAAGGCTCTGGATCTCTCTTTTTTTTTAAATGACACAAAACATAAATAAATGAATAAATAAATAATTAAGTAAATATTTAATTAATAAATAAATAGGTATACAGGGTCAGGCAAAATGATCTGACACATTTGTAGGTTAAATAAAAGGCAAATGAAGTAAAGAAACCAAAAAGTGTCATTTCCGAAAAGTACATATAATGTCATTTGATTTCATATAATGCCATTTTGTTTTCTTTTTTATAATGCCATTGTTTTTCGTTTCTTTTCCAGTTGCTGCCATGTATTGGACTGGTGAGCATTGCGCTCTCATTGTGGAAACGTTTATCAAAACAAACGAATCTGTAACTGCAACACAAAGAGCGTTCCGTTTGCACTTCAATCTTGGTAGACATGATCCCGTACCAGCTCGAAACACGATCTTGTTATGGGTTACCAACTTCAGAGCTACTGGATCTGCATTGAAACGAAAATCAACCGGCCGACCTCGCACCGCCAGAACTCTAGAAAATGTGGCAGCGGTAAGAGCTTCAGTTCAACTGTCTCCACTTTGTTTCACATTTAAACGCGCCCAGGCTCTTAGACTTTCCGAAAGAAGTTTGCGAAGAATTTTTCACAACGATCTTCAAATGCATCCATACAAAATGATGTTGGCACAAGAACTCGGCGAAAGAGACACTGAAATTCGCAGAGCATTGTGTTAGGGAATTCAACCACATGTCCCCCATGCAGCAGTTGTGTTGTTCATTGACTAGGCACATTTTCACCTGTGTGGTGCAGTGAATAAGCAAAACTTCAGATACTGGGCCGAGAACAACCGTCGTGAGTTGCATGAACGCCCTTTGCATTGTCCTCGGGTGACTGTATGGTGTGCTATGGCAGAATTCGGTATATGGGGTCCGTATTTCTTCGAAGAAGACAACGTTACAGTGACTGTGAACCCTGATCGATATTGTGAGATGCTAGAGAATCTTCTCAGATTAAAATTGAATATGCTCCACGATATGGACAATGTTTGGTTTAAACAGGATGAGGCAATAGCCCACACTTTTCGACATGCAATGGGGATTTTGAGGAAGATGTTCCCTGGTCATTTGATCTCATTGCGTGATGACATCGGTTGGCCAGCCCGTTCACCTGTTTTAAATCCGTGCAATTTTTTTCTCTGGGGATACCTCAAGTCAAAGGTATACATTAATCGCCCACGATCTATTGAACAACTCAAAGATGCAATTCCTCAAGAAATTACTGTCATTCCACATGAAATGATCTGCCGAGTTATAGACAACTTTTATGAACGCCTTCGACAGTGTGTGGACAATAACAGATCCCATTTGACTAATTTAACTTTTAAAACATAATGAAACAAAATGGCATTTCATGTACTTTTCGAAAATAAAAACGCTTTTTTGTTTCTTTACTTCATTTGCCTATTATTTAACCTACAAATCTGTCAGATCATTTTACCTGACCCTGTATAAATAAATATATAAACACACGACGGTCATTCTTAGTATTAGATTAGATAGTGGAACCAGACAGTTACATTGGAAATTCCACGATTCAGATTTAATTAATTTGAAATTACTATAGTGATGAGTGCATTAAGGATTTACAACTAATTATTGTGTTTGAAATGAATAGTTTCTATTAATTTCATTCAGGGCTTCCTTTCTACATCTTATCTACCGATTACATAGCCCAGATAGTGCCTGCTGAAACTCCTTGGTTTAAAAATGATAAAATTACGGATCTGTGAGTTAAAATATATTTTTCAGTTTTACCCGTGAATGTTTTTCATCAATATATACAGAACTTCCATTCTGTGCCTTATCTACCGGTAACATGGTCGTGTAAGAAATGAAAGCTAATAACAGAAAAAATTAAGTATTTTATAGTGATCCAGCGCCTTTCGTATTTACAAGAAACCCGCAAATAACCCGTTCTGATTTCAGTTCAATATTTTTTTTAGTAATAGATAGGAAGTAATGGGACGGACACACACACACACAGAGATGGAGACACACTGTCTATTATGTATGTAAACTAGTGGACCCACACGTGAAAATTCACTTCTTTTTTACTGAATTTTTTCGTTTGGTCTGCCAGTGCACGCAGGCTTTACGAAGGAGTTTTCACATTGAAGGATGTGCCTTTGGTATCCACAATACAATACTTACAATACATGTATACCCTAACGAATTTTTTCCTATCTAAATTTTTAAGAGCGTGGCAGAGAGACAGACCAAGCAAGCTACAAAATGTGTATATTATTATACGTATAGTGGAATGATTTTTTACCTATATAGGCAATAAATACATTTATTACGAATTTTTCCTTCCGTAAAATTACAAAGGTACTTCGTCTAGAGCAATCACTAAACACGCTGAAAAAACAAGTAGTTCTTATTCGATGTTCTCTAGTTGAATGAAAGAAATTATTGGCACAAAGAGTAAGGGGAGCTCGACCTGATACACGTTGCATAGTGCATTCAGATTTGTCCGTAATGAGACATGTTAGCAGCGAAACAAATTCATTTTAGTCTGTGTAGTGCCGACCATAGTATGAAGGAGGTCTCACTATGGAGGTCCGTGGTATTGGTCCGTGGTATTGCAAGATCCCCTCATGCGAAAATAACGTATTCTCTTCTTACGGTGACATCATAAGGGAGACCACTGACGCTGAAATGCATTAAATCAGTCATGCAATGTTGACTGTGAGTGTGCTACCTTGTAATATAGTTTTCAGCTTGATCATATTAACTACGATCAAGGTGTATCTTTTGTAGTAATAGTTTTTGTTTAGTATTAGTTACTAATATTTTTTCATGGAATATGTTTTGAAATTCCAGATCGCTCCCTGTATACTATTCGTTACTGAAGCAGAAAATTTTTACTATATGATGATATTTAGGTTGTCTTTTTTAGAATGCAAAGATTTTTAAAAACCTGTTGAAAATTTTGTCAAAAATAGTTAAGCATCATAAAGAAGAGTACTGAACACATCTAGTCATATAAATTAAACAAGACTACCATTTGACATAAAGGGTTTCCAAATTCAATTTCGATTATTGACTGCGACCAATAACAACACCGCACAAAATCCTTATCGTCATAGAGAATACTCCTTGCTAAGCTCCACCGCATTCTGCACTGGAGTGCTGTGGAAGATGAGCACTGTACGAGAATTGCCAGTTGATATACGTAAAACGATCCTAGAGCTTCCAAAACAAGATTATGGTTACCTAAAAATATATACAAATGTGAAGGTGATCGTAGGCACAGAGTTAAGTCGTAATTCGGATGCAGAAGATCCATAGTATGACTACAATCATCCATAGCAGTGGCTGTGCATTCAAAATAACTGAATTCTCTATAGAATTTATGCAGCGGACATTCAAAATGTTCGCATCTGAACAATTCGTAGTTAAGCTGTCCGCAGATGAACTGTCTGCTGATGAGCAGTCCATGTTTAAGCTGTGTGTAGCAAAACTGTGTTTAGTTAAGTCCTCCACTGTTATTCTTCCCACAAACCAGGTCTCCGTCCATAAATTATCCGAAGGTTGACTACACTTCGTGCGCATAGATATTTTATTAGTAGGCAAACTGTCCATCAGTAACTGGAAGCAAACTATAGATAGGGAAACTCTTCAGGGGAGAACTTAAGTGAACAAACTGTCCATAGGTGAAATATCCGAAGTTGTGTCCGTACGTAAATTATCCACTGAAAACCTGTATGCAAGTACACTATTCAATCGTAAGCTATCGATAAAATCACCATTCATGAGAAAGAATATAATTTCAATGAAATACTAAAAAACTTCGCAAGGAGTACTCGATCATTTCAGTTGCTATTATATTATTTGCTCTGTTAAGGCTCGATGATGGAAAGTTGGGCAAAAATCCCGAAGAACTTACCAGGACGAGCCACCTCGATTAAACTGTCAGGCTTCGTAAAATACGTAGGTAGGCTTCCAACTTCCTGAGCAAACTGTTTAAAAGGTCTCCCAGAAATGAGGCTTGAGGATTCTTGAGAGTCTTTGAATGCCAGCATTTTGCTAGTTAATTTGAAAATGAAACAGAGGTTTATCTTGGGGCACTTGAGTGGAGAACTCTTTTGTTTGGCTCTCAAATTCCGAGTGCGACTCACACGAAGAAATATTGTTCTAATGATGCAAGCAAATAAACATATGACATTTTATAAGTGTGTTTTCTTCCCCAGATGCAATTTACTCGCTGTACCTCATAAGGTAAAACCAGTACGATAACAAAGTGAGAACATTTTGCTGTAATTAGGAAACAATCTTATAATCGTCAAAATACCACTTCAGGAATTCAGTTTTTTCTCGCTACATAACTAATTAAATATAATAGAACTCAGTGAACAATTTACGGATTGCAAGCTTACTTTTTTTGACGAATTCAAGTTAGTTCATCGAAAATAATATAGCCTGTATTATTATGCAATCGTTATGCACTTTTATCGCATTAATGTCAAAGTAATGAAAGGAAAATAAAGTGAACTTGAGTTACCTCAGGGTTATTATTTATCCAGGAATCCTAACATACTGAGCACCTTCAGATCCTGGATTAGAGCTGTCTTGGTGGGAGTAAGCCTACTTGATGGCACCACAACGCAGCCAGTAATTTAGCAGTAGACACTTAAAACTATTTTTGACACGAAGAAACTGTGCCCATATTGTTTCCTGCCGAGTCTGGTTACTAATCTTTAATGTATGCCTCTTGCGACAACTGCATTTACAGATTTTTTGGAGGTATCGGATGGAAGATGGAAGATGCATGTAAAGTGTCACGGTACTACTAATGATCTACTGAAGCTTGCCATTTACTGTCAATAATAATTCATTTCCAAAAATGAGTATTGCGAGAATTGATCTTCATTAAATTCTGTCAGAGATGTCCAAGTTGTGGATCAGGACGGTGTACAGAGCATGCACACGCATAGCCAACGCAGTTAGCTGATCATGCTGCTTCTCAGGTTGGCAACAAACTGGAAAATCAGATCCTGATCTTTGAGCACTGAAGCGCTTTCTCTAATAGTCGAGAAAGAGGAAGCAGCGTGCGAATTGCATGATTCTTACCACCCAATGCGATGGAGAATCATGGTTTTTCACGCATATAATATACAAAAAAATTAATTTTAACTAACGGCAATGCTCTGCATCTGTAAGATTTAATGTTAAAGAGCGTAAACTATAAATACATCCGACATAAAACTTTTAAATTTCATGTATGTTAGGAACTACTCTTGTGAATTACATACCTTATAGCTAAAAAATGTGAAGCTAAATCTAAATTTATTTTAATACATATACCATGAAGAGTTAACGACTTCTGGTGTTTGTTAAAGCTTTATGTATTGACCATAATAATTTGTTAAATTTTAGTGTCTGGAAACATAACTGAACTCAATTGTAAAAACATGATCTCTCAATAATCACCATTTTATTTCAAATGTTTATATTTAAGTGTATAATCAAGAGTTATGCCTGGGGTGTGTGGGTATTGGTGCTAAATGTTTTAAAAGTTTTTTACTATTCTTTTAACTAAAAAATAACGTTTACTTGAAAACAAAGCTGTAACTGCATGTCACTCTACATGTTCATACATAATTCACGCAAAGTTTTTTAATGTATCTGACGACTTAATCAAAAGAAACTGTTGAAAAGATTGAACTCGGAAATTATCATTGTGACATTAACGGTACCCACATTAGAATAGAATGAGGATACAGGAACGAGCCTTTGGCTCATTCTTGGGTTGGCACCCATGCCATAACTCTGGCCGCCGATGGTCAAGCACAAACAGACCACGGCGGTTAGGGTTTCGAACCTTGATCTTCCCGCATCGCAAGCGGGTTCGCTCACCAGTTGACCAAGCTGGTGGATGGAGGGTGGAGAGGAGGAAAGAAGTATGTTGAAAGTGAAGGGTTCCTGGAGAGGAAGACTCCCCCGCACTCCTGAGTATCTAATAGTCTGAATCACCCGCTGGGCCAACAACAACAACCAAGCTGGTGGTGTCATTGGTAAATGCAATTAGTATTATAACAGTTGTATACCAGAAATTTGTCTTCAATGACTCTTCATATTTACCTATGGATTTAAAACGATATTCACCTTGCGCGTATGGTGAACATAGTTGGGTAAACATTAGACCTAACACAAAGTAACTTAGCTCAAGATCATCAAGTATTGCGGTCAGTTTTTGCTAGCACCCAGTTCACCAAGAAAAAAAGCGGTAAGAATATAAACAAGCGACAAAATTAAAATGCTTACAAAAATTTGTCTTCAAAAGGCGATGACCTGAGCTATTCAAGAGAAAGAAAATTGCAATTTTGGAGAATCTATTCTGTGGACACGTAGTCACTTCATTAGGGCTGCACGGCGCTCAGATTTTCTCGGAGAGCAAGTTGTGATCAGCGGAGGTGTCGCTCGCGTGCGGTGAGAATAAATAGCACGTCAATTTCAACACAACGCGTGCTATGTTTCTCATAAAGCTTGGAGCTGATGCGGTAAAGCGTCATGTGCTCAGTGTGAGGTCACTGAGGGAATTTTTGCGCGTCACGAGGTACAATGTTAAGCCATAGAAATAAACTTTCGCAAGCGTCGGGGCATCATGTGAGGTCATTGTGGTGTATTTCCTCACAACGGGAGATTGAATGTAAGGTTATTGGGTTGAATTCTCCCCAAAATGAGAATTGTATTTGAGTTTAGGGTCACACTCACTTCCACAACTCACAGCATCCGCGGACGCAGACTAAAAAAGAATACGAACATTTCTTGACCTATACATCGTTTTACTTTCCAGTAAAATTAGTTCAACCCTCCTTCCCGCTAAAAAGCAATTGACGTTCTTGAAAACACTAATCAATTTAAAATATCGCCTTAACTTCAAGTAAGTTTTAACACGCTTTGTTTGACAGCAGTTTATGTTTATTAAAACTTTTTCTACATCACAAAATCCACCTCATTGAACTTCGCGTTATGAGCTTACCCTGAATACCATTTTTGCCGGAGGAAAGTTTCTTAAAAACAAAAAAGTTCAACTTTAAATCTGTTCTCATTACAATGCAGCGAAAGCAGCTGCAGATCCTACTCTAGATTTGCACACTCATCAACAAACACTTCAATCCATTTAAATTCTTTTCCGTTCAAATTTCATTGGCCAATATGGAATTGTAGATCTTTTGACCTGGAATGAAAATTTCTAAATATGTATTCCTACTCATTTTGCAGGTGGTCTGAGCTACTTTGCTGCTCATATGCCTCATTTACAACTTGAAAATCAAATTTAAACTCATGTGGCCTTAAAATACCATTCAAATTTAATTCATGCACATTTACTGATTTCAGACTGCTAAAGTTGAAAATTTTGATTCACCATGTATGCTTTCAAATGAGAAACGAACGTACCTAATTTAAATTTAGCAATGTTTAATAGATTAGAAGAACCGTGTACAAGACGAAAGAAATACCGTAAATACTCAGTGTTGTGCTGTTTCTTAAATTTCTGACTCACCTTCTCGTTAAATGCTAAGCAGCTGCTAAGTGCTGCAGAGATGATGTTCTTGTAAAATGTTTCGCTAAAACAAACCAAAGCATGTATGTCAATTAGAGGACATCCCTAGCTTGTATACCACTGTCCCCAGAAGCCACATCTAAGAGTTCAGATAATTGTCTGTACTTATCATAGTAACTGGCATGAAAATTATTTCTGATAAAATAGTTTTAATAACTAGCCCAAAATCTCATCGACAACCTCAACAATTTCGACAAACTACAAAGCCTACCTTTGAAGATTGACATACACTTAATATGTCTGAATAATAGGCAGAAGAAAAGGGATCGACAAATACTGTCATTACTATTTCCTCTCTATAAATTTTAAAAAAAATCACAAAGGTTGTCTAACAAACTATTTAAATTGCGCAGCATTTGATGCAGCACACGTACTCGAATACTCTCTCTCTGTGCACGAACTTTCTCCAATGATCAGATCCAGTACAAGTGTTACACTTAACTCAATGTACAACTCATTTGTTTTTATCTGATCCGCTGAACGCATCTAAATTGGTAGGCAGAGGTAAATATTGTTACCGGGCCGAATGGAAGGTTTTCGAACTGCAAATGCTTCAGCACCAGTAATGAGTTAGATTAGTAGGTAATGAAACCCCACGTAGAGAAGGCTTCACGCAGATTGAATAATTACATGATAAGCCACTAATTAGAAAACTTGCAAACAACACGCGGATAATGGCGCCGGCGACCACTGCGTGATGAGAAAGGAAAATTACTTGAAATACCTGAATTTTTACATTAAAAAACAATGCAACCAAATAAGTTTTTTGAAGTAATAAAGCACCTAAGACAGGAAAGTTTACTGAATAGATTGATTTTTTTTTCAAAATCAATCATATCACGTGACACACAATTTTATTGCACATACTACTTCGATGAAGGAGGTTGTCTGAAAACTATTACCTTTCACAATAAGTAGTTTTTACGTACTCTTAATTGCATGGAACGTCCACCTGAAAGAACTGTGTTAGATCGTCAAAATGCAACGAAAATGTTCCGAGCTGCCGAGCACATGATTGACGGACCATTATTGGCTGACGAACATGTGACCGACGCTCGCTTGGGAGCGCACAGTTAAGGGATCGGTCATTTGACGCAGACATTTGGCGGAACAGTTTTATTACTCGTGCGATGTTTCATAGTAAAGAGGAAAATACAGAGAGTGAGAAATACAGTATATGATTAAATCAATGTTTACCTTGCTGTCCTCATTGCAATGTGTTCACAGCATTGATATATTTACTTCATATAAGAATACATTTTTGATAACAGGATACAATTAAATAGTTGCACATTTTACAATGTTAAATTTTTCCAACAGCAATTTTGACATTTAATGCTAACCCAAGATTTCACTAAGACCGAATTGCCCGTGCTCAATATGGTGAACATCCTTATAGATAAAAAGAGTTGAGCTCTGAGTAATCATTATGCAGGTAATTAATTATATTGTCGTGAGCTGGAATCGTGGAGAAGGGCTCTGCAAGATGACAGGATTGCATGTAGAGGCGGCGGCGGCAGGCTTGCGTCACGGCACCAGCACCCATGGAACCTTCGTAAGTCATGGCATGCGTGATTGTTATTCAAATAAGAGAGCCAGCGATCAAACGCAGTGGTGCGTCCATAACAAAGTCGGTCGGAGCCCTCGAAAGCCTGCTTCATTTACGCTCTGGACCACAGTGAACAGTTTTAGAATGGAGTTTATATTGCACCATATTAGCAAACTAACTCCATTCTTGGCGCTTACGGGCTTAGCTTTAAGTCAGTCCATGACGCACTTCGGGTAACCACTTTCGCAAAGCAAAAATTTTAGCCGAGATCATGGAAGGAACTTTATTTAGACACGAGCGCTCTAGACCCTGAAGGTTATGAATACTAATAAACCTATGTAGCATGACCTCATACTTGGTCAATAATGTACAAATAATGGGTCAAAGTATGCCGTTTACTATCACAAAAACGTGAATTTTCTTGAACAAATTAATATCTCAGTCAAAACTTTTATCCATTGAAATCCTTTGATGCCAGTAATAATCGAAGTAAGGAATCAAGATTTCCCTAGAAATCATCCATCTAAAAACTAAATTGATTATTTTTTCACAAATTTCTACACTAAAAAATGGCACGTTTTGCCGCACGTTTAATAATCCCTTATGCAAGAAATATGGAATTAAAATAGTCGACGGGAAAAACACGCAAGCTTATAAATGTGATACAAGTTAATCTAAGTTAGGAAAACGAGCTATATAAATAGTTTATTTCTTTACTAACAACTTCTTATAACCTGAGGTGAAAAGGGAATCCGAGCCTATGAAAAATTTGCATTACTTTCCTTCGTGTTTGCTAGAAGTCATATCAATTAAAATTACAAATAATTCATTTTCTTTTTAATGGAGACCTTATGTAATAAAAACTTAATTCTACAGCAAGAAGCGTTACATCGTTCACTACTAAGTGTTAAGTAATAATAAAACAAAGAATAACGCGAGTATGTCTATTTCTGACTTCAAATTTAGCTTAATATTCTTATCCAGAACTAGACAACAGATTCTTCATCATTTCGCTAAAATAACGTGTAATTGAGAACAATTAGTTGAGAACAATTAATTTATTCGATATACTGTAAAAATTCTCCACACGCTTTCAAAGTACTTTACAGCCTATGAATACAAAGTATAAATAAAGTACATTGATATGGACAACAAAAAGGGTCACAAATGTTGTTTTTGAGAACGTTCAAACAGTAGTTTTATGTTCATTGAATTATCACAGTTGGAGACCTAGAACAATGGAGTGTTTCATGATTATTTTCTCAAAATAAAAGAGAAAATTTTGAAGGTAAAAGCAGAATTTAATAAGTGGCCTAAACACTTCGAATCTCAGGATAATTATCACCCAAACCACACGCGTTAAGAGACTCGGGCACGCAGGTGAGATGAGAGAACAACGCTGTACAGACTGAGCTCTGATTTATCATATACGCTCTCTGGTCAGAAACAGTTGGGGCAATCTTGAAAACATTCATGCATGAATGTTCATCCATATTGTGGAAATTAATTCCTTACCTCTAGTTTTTGCTCTACTTTAAAGTATAATGTGTGACATTGGAGTAATAATGTATGAGTCATATTTCAAAATTCTCTGCACCAATTGTTTTTGACCAAAGTCAAAAGCCGTATGCACCGACTGTTTCCGACCAGAAGGAGTATATAAGCATTTCACCACATAACATTTAGCTTGGGGACCGTGTTGTACCAACTTACATATGCACTTCCTTGTAGTTGTTTAAACTGATATTTGACTGCATGATCTTCGCGCTCGTGCTAGTAGATTTCACGCACCAAGTAGATATAAGGCAGGAAAAAAATTTTGAGCATACGTCAGCTTTACCCTAACTAAATTCACTTACATATTATGACAGAACGAACACTAGAAATTTGAAAAAATTGGACAACTGCACTCGTGCAAATAAGTGACAAGAAAATTATTTATTAAATTCCTTGAAACAAGGAACTTGCTTGAAACTATTTGAAGAGTTGTTATTTTGAGTGACATATTTCCTTCGTTGGTAGCCAAGTTTCGCACACCAATGGCCAATATGAAATGCATCTCAAACACGGAGTTTTCGTTATTGTAAGAGGAATTGTCATCTCCTTATGACACACATTAAACCGCAATGATCATACTGCTGGATCAGGGGTAAAATTCTACCATAATTTGCTCGAATCTGAAATTTCAGACATGCCTATAATACGAATTCCTTAATAACTAGACTAATAGCTTCAGCATACTTACAAACCTCATTTAATATAAATACTATTTGAAATATTCGGTGCTTTTTTCGTCTGGTACAAAGCAGGAGGAACTCAGAAGTTACTAGGGTCTACAGTAAACATTCTCGTGCAAACGAAAACATTAAATTACAAAAAATAAGTTATACAAAAGTTTCTGGCAGATTTTCGTCAAACATAAAATTCGGTGTGCGTCTGGGCCCGCGATACACAACAGAACCTAAGCATTTTTGTTGAAGTTATTAACCAAATATTTCATGTTCAATGAACAAACATGTAATCTGACACAAAAACATAAACAACGCGGTGCGCATAAAACTGATGTGCTTTTACTTGGCAGCTCGCCTAAAAGGTTGAAATGACGAGCCTCTTATGGGCTTCCCTCGTGAGCTTGATTCGCTGCTGGCAAACTCAGGATATACTTCATAGAACATGTTTTTCAGGATCTTATTTTCAGTTATTGTAGTAATTACGCTGTGAAGTTGTAAGGCTTACTCAGGGAGTGTTGAATATGGGTTGATTTTTAGTATCAGAAGCAATATCATCGAACATAGCGTTTTATTGTCACAGATTCCAATAGAGATGAACTGTTTACAAATGAAAATAAATGACCAGAGGTATATTTTTGGAGCTATAAGATTAATTGCACACACTCTTTCTTCATTTGATAGCTGCATTTGATCCATAGCCTAAAACAAAGTTAGGGGACTGAAATATGGTCACTAAATTGAGCACGACTGACCGCTAGCTGATTTAGAGTTTCATGAATTCAGACGAGTTTATAACTACAGTCATTATGGCTGCAGTTCCACGGCACGGCATAATTTACTGTTCTCACACTGATAATTTTTCATAATTGTCAGTGATTGCAATTACAAAGTTACCCTAAAAGCACGATTGTTTCACAGAATTGAGATGTTTACCTACAACCGAACTAGAAATTCTTGCGTATTCACTCCTTGTAAACATAATTTGATTAAAACGTTTCTTATTGTTCGTGGTTCCTCAAATCACGTTCCTGTTGAGCCTCGTGATAACACTGCTTTGTCCATGATCCAAATCTAAAATAGAACGCAACACTTCACACCACTTTTTGCGGCAGCTGCTCGATCAAGGTCAGAACCTGAAGTGCAATACAACATTTCAGACGGCTTTCAGCAGCAGATATTTTACTACCCGTTTCTGTTGGGTTCAGGACTCGGTTCAGTAAAAAGAAGTGTTGACTGAGGAGATTTGTAATATTGCTTAATCTAAGGTTCCCTAATATAAATACGTGTTACCATGATACAACTTCTCACACGTCGAAGTTCACGTTGCATTTTTCTAAGGGAAGTAAAAGTTCCCCAGCGTTCAACATTAGCATAAAAGAGTGGCGTCAATCATATTTCGTATGCGAATTAGGATTTCAAATGGGTGGCCATTAAAGCTCTCCCAGGGCGTTGAAGGCTTTTACCTCGAAGCGATCAATTTTTTAGTCTAAATTTTGTCGTTTATATAATACTGAAATTATTCTGCTCTACAGTCGGGCATGATTCCAGACTTAAAGTCATTTTGGGACTGATAAAAGTTCATTAACACTTTCAGTCCCATGATGCAAATATCAAAACCTTTTCAACATATTCAACATCAAATTTAAAAAAGATGTTTTGTGATGTTTTACGGTCACTGCATTGTCCTGATCAAACTGTAGCTTGCACTGCCCTACCAGCGTTTGCACAGACACACGTATTGCTCTGCATCTTAATAGGCGAAAAACGACTGCGGCTACCAGAGATGCCGTCGGGACTGAAACGGTTAAGACCGTCATGTATACATCACTCCTGATCATGAAGACAAAAAATGAAATGCTCTGGATGTAAGATTATCTTGATGCAAGGGCATCAAATCAGTCTTTGCGAACGTTAGGGTCATTTTTCCCAATCTCATTATAGAGATCGTAACAGTTATGCCGTTTAAGAATTTATATCAATTAGGCTGACCAAAGTCAATAATCACATAAGCTAAGCTCCATTGATTCCAAAAATAATTAAAGAATAAATGAATTCAAAATGAGAAGTCTCACAACCCTTCTATTATGTAAGCCCACACATGAATTGGCAAATCTTGTGAACAGCGAAGAGCAGATGCTAATGCGAATAATTAAGAATATCTTAACAGCTATCGTCACAAATAGGAGGAAATGATGAGATATCGATCAATAACCTTAATATCTACACACCATGTACAGATGTTGTTGTATTTTGCTGTCGAAAAGCATTAGGTTATCGTTGGTCACAAGATGAACGAAGAAATTATTACCAAGTTGTTTGAATTTGCAGATACCACCAGTCGTGAGCCCAGTGACTTCTCATGGATGCAAAACACAGTGTCGTGTGGTACCGATATCATCCAACAAACCTATAGTTGCAAACAAATCATACTGCAGAAAATACATACATAAAACGGAAATCAATGCTTAAGCTCGTATGACAGGTTGTACACGAATACTGCAAGGTGTCCACGGAATTGCAGAGGATGAAGCATTATTTAACTGATCAGGACTTCCATCCAGAAGAACGTCTTACTGTAGTCTGGGCTCAATTGATTTAAGCTCAATATTTCTAGTCAGAGTTAGCAATGAGAAACATTTACAGTACTCGTTTTGAGCGTACTCTAATACTTAATCTACCAATTCTGAACAATTTGTACGTCTCACCTTCAAAAGTTGCTTGTAGTGCGAAGTTCATATTGTGCTATACAACTAGTGCAGCACAAACTGTCTTGCATTAGCTGTCCCACATAAACTAAGTTTGAACTGTGCCATGCGAACACAGCCACTAAAAGCTGCGCGAAGCAACGTTCTCCTCTGCTTCCCTCTCACCTACAGCTGCAAAAACTGCACTTCACGCTTGGCTCCAACTTACAAATTAATATCACAAGGTGTAAGTGGATGCAGATTGTTACGGTACGGAAGCGGAAGCCAAGCAGCGGCTGAATATTACGCCCTAAAATTTGAGGTTTTTGAAATGCAGTTAAGTAATTGAGAAATTAACTTAATTTGCAAACACTCTACTCATATGAATTTGAAGTTTTTTTCAGATACACCTTAATTGCATTTAATTCACGGAGCCTATCACTGCTTCGTATAAAACAATAAAATTTGTGTTTTCCACAAAATAAGCTACACAGTTATTGTTATTGATGAAGTAAGTACCCAAACAATATTCAGAAATATATATATATATATATATATATATATATATATATATATATATATATATTATTGAACTAAAATCATGAATTGAATTAAAATTATACAACAACGGTGGACTACATATGCATCTTTCTGAGACTGGGGAAACAGTGAGATGTCAGGGGAAAACCCTATTAGCACCAGCATCTTTTCATCACTTCGTACAATGTACATCATGTTTAATGTACAGGTAGATGACTTAGCCTAATATCTGCCTTAACGATCGTTGGTAAATGTTTAGATACATAAATTAGAAACACCATTAAGAAAACAAAGTTACTATTCATTAGTAACTGAATTAATAATTTAGATCCAGTTTCATAATTGTTAACAAAATTTAAAGTCATTCACGCTTTGTTAATGAAGCTTAAGTTGCAAGTGCGAGAGAGTGACTCAGACACGTTTGTCAGTTGAGTAAATATCTTAGTAACGCTTATAAGGGCGAACTTCTATGAAGCTGTCATCGAATGATTAAATTCATTATTCATAGGTAAAATTATAATCGAACAACTATTGGCCTAGTGATGGGCTCTTGACAAAAATTGTGAGCTATAATACAGATAACAAGATATGTCCTCATGTTCTCATATTAAACTGATTTCAATTCCCGGTGCAAATAATTAGATTGCTATTAAACGTTAGGTTGTTGCCGACGTTGGTACAAGGGTAACCATCTGCAAACTTGTAGTTCAAAAAGTGAGGAAAATTCCGTCCATTCATTATATCTTAGCTGATTGATCGGCAGTGCTTTTTATTCGCTCAATACAGCGAGAACTTTGATGATGCTTCCGTATTGGTGAAACGGTACAACAACTATGCATGTAGAAGCATGATGATTTCTTTGTTTGTCTCAGTCCAAATAGAAAATGCAAAATGCAGTTTTTCTCAGCAATGCAAGCTAAAGTAAGATCTCAGTGCTATAGTAAGTTAAAAGGCACGACGTGTCATTGATTCATTTGGTCTATATTTATATGAAAAGGTATAATAAGTTCAATGGCCTTACTAGGTACTGAAAATCATTGTAATACAGCAGCAACTTCCTGTCTAAAGGCTATTCTAGATTTATAAATCTTATGCCATGCAAAAATCCTAATGTAACATAGATATGGTTGTTAAAAACTGGTAATTAAATTATTGACATTTTGCGAGCAAAGCATTGCATGCTCACAAGATTCTATCAATACCTAACAGCCTTGAAAGTCATTATCATCTCCTATAACTTCGTGAAACAAACTCATTTGTATTCATAATTCAATGGAGAACTCATGACAGTATTTGCGAAAACTATTAATAAAAACTGATGAGGGGAGAATTATCGTCATTCAAAATGTGTTGAAAGTTAAGAGCAAGCCTGACGAAGGCTTCAGATATCGACACAGTACATACAGGCCTACGCAGTTGAAGAGATGTTCTGCAGTCAGCGCTGGGTTTACACTGCACACAGCTACAGCAACAGCAGGAGAGCGTGTCTGCCAATACGTCAAGGCAAAATACGAGGGTTCGTGCTCCATCTCGCACACCATAACAGCCCCTCGTTAAGTGGAGCGGCTGTTCACGGTGGAGCGGCTGTTCAAGACACGTCTAGTCCTTCCACACCAGTTACCATTGAGTGACAGAGAGGTCATGGGTTCCAGAACTAACCGTCCGCGCGCAGAGTAATAAAACTTTTGTTCTCACAATAAACATTGCGTTTGAATACTAGGAGTCAAAATAAATTATACGTTTTTGAGGAAGCACGTCATTAAAAAACTTGAATTTATGAACGAAAACGTAAGCGGACGAACATCTAGATATTTATAAAAACGTACAGATGTTTTTTTATTCTACAAAATTAGCTTGAAAAAAAACGATACGGCACCAAAGTTTTCAAATTTACTTTGCATGCTACATGAAGAAAATTTTCGAGATTAATAGTATTAGTAATACTTTTGTCTGTAAGGCGATCGCTTTTGGCTACAAGATAACAAAAGATAATTATTTGAATGTTTTAAGGATCAGGTAAGGTAGGAAACTGCTTCGAAAGTGGCACTGGGCATCTCAGTGAGACGAGTAATTAAACAATGAAGCAGACAGGTTGAGTATCGAAAATACTTGGTTGCGATAATACGCAACTTTCACAAAAACGAGAGAAGAAGAGAAAGAAACAGAACAAACGAAGACACGCTGTAGTGACTAAAAACACAAGAGACTCCTGGAACACGTTGGCGATACTGCGGTAAGTAACTAGGTTTACCTATAAGAGACGCTATTCCTCCAATGTATAATACATAGACGAGAACCATCACTGCCAGCATGTCCCTTCCTAAACCCCTTAACTCCATCTCAAAACGAAAGCTCAGAAACCCAATTTTTTTTTGGAACGCCACATTTCCAAGATATGCTGCATGACAATCCCCTTTTGCATGTTAGAAAAAAAAGGAAAACAGAAAGTCACAGTATACTCCCTTTTTAAACTTATTTGAAAGCATTCTTGAGACAAATGTTGCGTATACCGTGGATATCAAAGTTGTTACTATCAGAAGTATTAAATTGCTGAAGTAGTTGACGACGACGAACTGTAACATTGAGCTGGTTTTCCATATCCAGAATAGCGAGGAGTCTTGTATTTTATTGAGAATTAGAAGTTTGAGTCTTTTGGCTACAAGAGACCTCAATTTTTATGTTCGGTACTCACTGTCAGCATACAGTGTTCAAGCTAACTTCAGCCTAAAAAGTAAAAACTGGGCCTCGTTCATATGGTCATAAATCTCATTATAAGCGAATTGGGGGCTTCGGATATAAGACTTCGCATCTAAGGGGAATCGATCGATCAACGACTCTTTTCATCCTGCGAACAAAGCAGCAGAATCAGTTTTTTCTTTCTAATGTTTTATCTCAGCTTATTTTGGAAAGAATTTCGGTTCTTTACTATTGTATCAGAATTTTTTTGCAAAAATAAAACAAGATATTGTAAATGCGTATTTTACACTTATTGGACAAAACTTTTACACGGAAAGTCAGCTGAAAAAGGGATGAAGAGGGGAAAAAATATTTTTAGGAAACATTTTATTTATTTCCAGTGATTACCTAGCAATTCACTGGGGAAATATGAGCATTTTTGCTAGTTAGGAATGGTTTCACGTCTTCATAATGAATCCAAGAACTACATTTTTTCACAGTTAGAATGTTATTGTGGATTTGTTTGACTGCAAATATTTGTTCTCGTTGAAATGAAAACTACGAATTTCTGACAATTTTAATCTAAGTAATCTAGAGTAATTTAGTTTTTAAGTAACCTAAAGTAATCACAAGGCCATGTACTTATCTTTTTAGCTATTTAAAAACAATTTCTTTCCCCAATATATTTCTTGGAAGGGTCAAGCAAATTTCTTTGCATGAACTTTTCCTGATGAGCAATTGTTCATGGCACTTAAGTTGAAAACTTGATCTTCCTTTCATCAAGGTTATTTTTAAAAAGTTATATTTTAAGCGTTTTTTCTTCATCGCTTCTATACGAAACATAAAAAAGTTGGCAAAAAATATGCTTCAGATCATTGAAATCTGTAAGAATCTCAGTACTTTATAGAGCTCGCGCAGCAAAAAATTTTGATTGAAAATTCGTTTTCTCATCACGAGCAAAAGTTTTCTACGACAAGCAATTTGGGTGTGATAGGCTCTGAAAAGAAAAGAATACTTGAAAATATTACTTAAATTTGTGAACATTCTCGCTAACAATCGCGTTTCATTACAAGTTCACGCTGCCTACAGCCAGCAGATATGACAATTGCTTCAATTTAATGAAACAACTCTTGATCAACGTTATTCAAGAACAATAAAAACTGTAAAACTTTTAATTCTATGGTAGGTATGGTATGTACCACAATATTTTTATTTTTCACAACCTTGTTTTTGGGATGTGATAGAGCGAATGAAAATCAATCTTGATAAATGGAGTCCTGTTTTTTGTTAGCGACAGATCCCGACGAACTACGCAGAGTGATGTTGTCCATAGTGAATAAATCCTATCATAGAGATTAAATTCAGCTATTAGTGAACCGTTATTTAATATCTTATCAAAAGTTTTTAACACATGCATAGCAGATGGAGTTTACCCGCAGGTGTTAAAATGTGTAAAAGTTTTGCCTGTTTTCAAATCGGGCGATTCATGAACGTATCCAATTAGAGACCAATTTCTACTCCATCCAATTTTACCAAATTGTTTCAAAAAGTTCTTCAAAAAAGGTTATCGGTTTTTAATCATTTAGCCATATCACCATCTCAATTAGGATTTCACGTAAAACAAAACACTATTTCGACGATGTTACGACTTTCAATATATTACCACCGTTCAATCAAAAAACTGACACTATTTGCTAGTTTTCAAATTAAAATGAAGCATTTGATACGCTGGAAAACAATATATTACTCGCGATATTTAGTTTTTATGACATTAGAGGATGTGCAACTCAGCTGATTAACAGTTACTGTATTAGATAGATGCCGGTATACAATATGCAATTCAGCTCAATCAAAAGTTTTACCAATAAGTGTTGGTGTTCCCTAGGGTTCACTGCTAGTTCCGCTATTTTTCAGCGTTTTATCAATGATAGTGCCGTTATGAACACCGCTGAAGTCTTTCATTTTGCAGACGAAGCATATTTTTATATTAATTTTTCTTCTCTAGCGCATGCCGTTGAAAAAGTCGACAATGAGATTATTACCCTTAGTTTCAAGTAAAATGAGTCGACTTTCTATGTTTGCTAACATAAAGAAGGAATAATTGGATGATTGCACACACGCTAACAGCACACGCTGAAAACATAAAATTTATGTTATTTTCATCACGCCCCGACCTTTACTTTTACCAAATATTAATTTCAATGCAAAAATACTTGAGTGGGTAAAATCTCTTAGGTATCTTAGAATCTCTTTAGCTGACAAGATGGCATTTACAGAGCAAATAACTGCAGTTTACACTAAACTTGATAAGTGTATGCACCTATTTATTCGGCTCCTAAATTCTTACCAGAAGAGACTCTGAAATCCTTGTACTACTCTCTCTCCTAAAATAGTTTAATTAATTCCGTGGTATTGTATGGAGATGCGCATAAGTTACGCACGAATAAAGAGAAATAATGCTGAATAAGATCATTCGAATTATCTCAAGTAACCAAATTCAACTAAAAGAACGAAACTTTTAGCACCATAGATCTGCAAACAAATTTTAACACATGGCGTTTTGAATACGTGCATGATTTTTTATTAAATTCCTTCACTCTTCTCAATTTTCACCAAGTGATATTTTAACCGATATTTTGCGCCTCATGTTTGTAATCAATCTTAGAACATTCATAACAAAACAATTTGTCACGGGTGAGACTACAAATAGAAAAACAACTCACAATATTCTAGTCAATCAACGTTTTCTACTCGCTTCCATCTGGACTGCAAGAATATGCGAGTGAAAATCTATTCTGTTGCGGGTAGAAAAAATATGTAATGCTTGATTTATAATAGAGTCTTCCCACTATCTTTTTTTCAAACGAAGTATTTTTAGTAATAAAGTTTTAATGTAGCGTAGCAAAATAATAGTATCACATGTTAAGTATCTAATGCATTTGATTCATCAACCCTTAATTTATTTTAAAGAATATATGTATATGCCTTTATATTGAGCAATACCCCACGCAGTGTTTGAAAAAGCTATGTGTAAAATATTTACTTTAGTCTTGTTTTCAAATGTCGACTTTCTGTTTCTATCAACCCTTGATCTCAAAGTTTTCGTTTATTCAGTCCTTCTCGCAAACGGAAATTGATAAAAACATGTAAAAAACATTCTCACTCATTCCATAAATGCCCACAAACCAAACAAGACACATCACACGGGAAACGAAGTTAACGTTACACAAAAAGTGCTATACCGAGGCCTTGAATATTAACTTGTTAAGTAAATTTAGTTTGCTCATTCTATGAATCATCGGTTGTTCATGGTAAACTTGGACAGCAATAGTGAGTGACCACCAAATTCGCTTAATGCAAAATATTTTGGAAAATTTTGTAACTGAACAATACGAATCTTTAATAGCGTGCTCTCGCCTTGAACATTTCTGCATCACAATGTTTCGCACAAATTCCATGTAATAGTACTCTTTGAATGTAAATACAGTTATTTTTCTCTTGAAAATCTGGCGCGGATACCATTCGAACTTCAAAGCAAAATATTTAGACTGATGCAGTTATTCTACTATCCAAAAAATGGAAGTATATTTTGTAAAAGAGAGTACGTGATTCCAAACGTATGACTATTCGATAAAATTAATCATACCAGCGTAGAGCATGTAAGGCGACCGGTTTTATTGCACAAGAAACACGATTTTCTTCCTTATCTCAGCATGCAAGTGGCGCTGTGGTAAGAAGCACCTTCACCTATTCGTAAGACAAGCTTTATTGTGTAAGCTAATACTACGACGTATTAACGCTCGCAACTCCGCTGAACGAGGCATGTCGTAAGAATGCCTGACTCGCGCTATCCAAAGCGAGCAATGTATGACCAGCTGTCACTGGATAGTCTTGATGTTGGGGTACTAGAGAAAAGATGGAAGGACAACTTGGTCTTTCAAGGCTTTAAACATCAAACCCCAAACTCCTTAACCGCTCTCGGGAGATCGCGAGGTCTGATGCTGCCCCTCCCACAGCGAAGCATACTATTTTGAAATCAAGAGAACACGCGTTCAGGTAACAAGCGACGACACGAGAGAGCACAGCAGCAGGCTCTGCCTCCTGCACCTGGACGCCAGTGCCTGGACTGAGGACGACGGTGTGGGGCATGAATTGGCCTCTTCAGTCACGGCCACACACAAACCACGGTAAACGAAGACACTAGGTCATCATCGATTACAGTGGACTCCATTCATCATCAGTGTTACCAAGTGAAGGTCCGACTGAGATTAGCTTTGACAATATTTTCGAAAGAAATTTGTGGAATATATTAATTAATTCTAAAACCAAACGTGAAAAATCGCGTTTAGAATGAAATCTGTAATACAGAATACCATTTCTTCAGGTAAATGCGCAAACAGTAATTATTAATTTAATTCAATACTGTTTGCAGGAAAAGTGACAAAAATTTCGATGTTTGCTAACATGAAGAAGGAATAATTGGATGATTGTAGATTCTTAACAGAGAGATGATATTTTTCTATGTGACACAAATCACACGGAATCGCATTAGTGAATAAATAACATAGTAAATTAAAAACTTACAGAATTCGTAACTGTGAGGGCAGATGTCCGTAGAAGGGGGAGTTTTTGATTACTTTAGGTAGCGTTTTATGGCCAACACAGCGACAAAAAAGATAACGGAGTACGGAACGTGTGAGGGTTACTGGGAGTGGAGAGCTTTGAGGCAAGTATTAATAGTTAACTGTAGAAGGCAAGGCACAAATACTGCAGTTGGAATACAAGGTTCTGGAAGATTGTGCTTGGAACTACTAGGCAACAAAGAAAGACGTGGCAGTAATAGCTAGTGAAAACGTAAATGAAATGCAAATGAATTAGATGAAATGTAGGGTTGTAATGACAGGATGGTAGAGCAAGCTAAAAAGTGAATAAAAATAGGACCCTGATAGCGAGATACACATAATGTAAAGTTGAATTAAGAGCTGTGATTGAAGTTCGGCGAATGAATAGACATTTCGTAAAAAGATACCGCGGGGAGAAAAATAATACAACACGTTGATTAAATCGCCAGGTGGCACAATTCTAGACCACGAACACTTACGAAAATTGGACTATACGAGTATATAAACAATAATATAAAAAAGTTACTATACAAAAACCCCCACATATTTAATAGAAAAATATAAAGGAACATGTATAATAAATACGTGAACAAAAGTTTACAACACATTTCAAGATACACATACATTAATACTTCGTTGCATAGCCCTTATTATTAATTATGCCTTCGAGACGTTCATAGTAGTTCACTACCAGCCTTTTACAAGTTTCGGGCGTAATCTTATTCCATTCTTCAATGCAAATTTCTTTGAGTTCAGTGATGTCATTGGGACCTCTCTTCTGAATCTTCAATTTCAATTCCCTCCACAAGTTTTCGATCGGATTCATGTCCGGGGTTTATCTTTTTCATCCTCAACCATTCCTTGGGTTCGTTTGCAGTATGCTTTGGATTGTTGTCTTGTAGGAATTTCAATCCATGTTACAATTTTAACAAATGAGCTGACGGTAGGAGTTGCTCTTCCAATATTTCACGATATTTCCTGCCATTCATGGTTCCTTCAATGATGCGAAGTTTACCTACTCCTGATCAGCTGAAACATCCCCACACCATGATTGAGCCACTTTCAAACTTAACACACAGTTGTGCACTTATCTTTTGATATCCCAAACCTTCATTATGGAGCTCCACAATACGTTCGCGAAGATCTTGGCTGATGTCCTTATTCTTACCCATGCTTATGACCTTTCAGAACTAGAGCTGCTGTACCAATGACACGTTATTGGAGATGAATGCTGACGAAAGTTCGATTGCCAAATAGTAGAATGTATTAGAACATTCTGGAATAATCCTACAATAATTTTCATGTATATTATCGAGAAAAAAGTTTAGCATTTTAAACTTTTGTTCGCGTATTTATTATGCATGTTCCTATATATTTTTTTCTATTAAATATTTGTGGGTTTTAGATATATTATTAACCTTTTTATACTATTTTTTTATATATAGTCTAATTTTCGAAATTGTACGTGGTCTATAAATGTGCAATCTGGTGATTTAATCAACGTGTTGTATTATTTTGCACCCCACGGTACATGGAGTTCAAAGTCAAAAGGTCGCTGACCGTATATTAATGTTAATATGAAAGAACTGAAAGAGAAATAGAACTACTATTTGAAAAAAGAACGTCTCCAGAGACTCCAATGCCTGCACTGAATATGGAGAGGATACTTGAGAGAGTAAATTTCAACGAAAATCCTCGTTGAGGTAATGCTGATTTCAAGCACTCTATTCGAAGAAGGAAATAATAGCGAAAGCTGATGGGCCATGTTTTTGTTCCGCTAGCATAAAAGATGAAGATATTTGAATTGGGTTTCAGTGCATAAGTGAACAGTATAAATCACGCTGACTAACATCCTTGTTCATGAGAGAAAACATTGTTTAACTTGTACTCGGCATGAGACTTGGGTATTAACCCAAGAATGGGTCAAACGGCTCATTCCTACTGCCTTATTTTATTCTATTCTATTCTACTCCATATCAGGTGAATTTTTCTCTGATATTGAATATATTCTACTCTATTTTAACAATGAGATGTGAATTTTAAAAAACTGAAAGAGGCCATAGCTGGTTTAGAATAAACATTGTCTGATTTTCTTTCGGCCGGACATAAAATTTGAAGTTTGGAGAGGCAATTTATTTTCCACACCCAAACAAATAAAGCTGTGAAGTTTATCTGTAATTTTATTTTTCTCATGAAACTGAACATACTTTTCAATGTTACCATTATATCGAAGAGCCTCAACCTGGAATTGCAGATGGAATTGAAAATGGGACTCAACGTTTGTAATTTTTACTTCAACACGTGTCGCTTGATGCATACTCACGACTATTTTTGATCCCCAAAGGAAATTATACTTGCTCAAGCATAGGTTTGTATTATCGTGCCAACTGATCCTATTCCTAAGAGCTGTAAAAGCCCAGTTCTCAAAGAACTATGTGGATTAGGCTCGTTGGTGCTTGCTCTACTACTGCAGGGAGATCCGCAGTATCGCTCAGGGGTATTAGTCAGCAGAATTACTTTACGGCATTAAATCAATAGCATAGAAGTTGTGGTCAGAGCGCTGTGTAATTGAGACGCAGTGATGATACATAGCAATGCGGTTGACTGCAGAGGCTGCTGTGCGTACCTGCTGCTGCTGCTGCTGCTGCTGCGATCGATGTGGTGGCATTGACGAGCCCAGTAGCTATTTTTCTATGATGCTCGCATGGTGAAAGTATGAGTTCACATGATCGTCTCGGCATCTTAAATTCATGATGTTGCTGAGCATGTTGTCTGAACATATTGGTGCACACGTCCTCTGAAGAGGTTGTAATGATGTTCTCAGAACGTGTTATATGTTTGGTTTAGCGGCAATATAAGAAGACTTCGTTACCCGGAGCTTAACGGTCTTAGCAGAAACGGCCCAAGCTTTACTGCATACACTCATATTTTACAAGATTGAACTGAAACGTTTGATATTCCTCCCTGCACTGTCACTGTAATCAATTTATCTACTAGGCCCCTGTACCAGTTACTGCTTGTTGATGTTCGTACGACTCTGCCTGCGAAAGGAGCTTAGCTAGACAAAAAATATAACGAAGGCTCAAATTTAATGGCACAAATTTTTGATGATAAGTATAAATTTTAGTGAAACTGAAAATGTTATCGAACTTGAACAGTCAAATTACCATGTCACAAAGAAGTGCTAAACATTTATTACTGGCCAAACTATTATGGGACATGAGGATCGGATTATTAAAAATGAGCTTATATTTTTTCGAAACTGTCGCACTAATATGCTTTAGTTTCACAAGCACTCGTCTAAAAAGAATGAAAATAAACTTATAGTGGCATAAATAAAATGTGTAACAAAATTTTTTCAATTTCTTTATACTCTAATAACTATATCAAAGAAAATGAAATGAATTGGCAAAGCAACTTAGCACAACTTATTCAGAAGACATGACTACTAATTCGCGAAAGTAGCACGTCTTCAAGACAAAACTATCAATAAAAATCCGACAGTAAACTACACTGCCACTCATACATACATGACGGAGCTCATGCATGAAGTCATTTTACAGTACACCGACCTTTCCGACTAACGAAAACGAACACAAACGATCGACATGATTGAGAACAATCTACTTCATTTCACCTGTCTGAGAGTTGTGCAAACTGGTGAAACCTTTGATTAGTATTCTATCTTGTATGCTAATGTTAGGTTGCTCATAACGATGAAATTGTCATTGTTCTTGGCAGAGCAGTGCGAGTTTTATTGATTACGACCGTAATGCATACAGACCAACTTCAATGCCGAATTAACGTTAATTATTATAAATATTTAACGTTTTCTTAAAACATGCTTCAACCGGTAAAATTCATCTTCAATATTACATCAAAGCTATGTCAAGTTCATCAGTAAAGAAAATATTTATTATGAATATCGTCTGATTTACATCATATATAACTAGTATGAAGGCCGTACAGGCTGGTGACTCTACGCTAAGACAATTTTCTTATCCAGCACTCTAAATAATATTCAGCATAGCTTCAAATAGTGCTTAAAGGTTCGCTCAGTTTAATAGAAACATGCATCAACTTTAATCAGAACCAGGCATCTACATTAAAGAACAGAATCATCAACCTCAGAAATGTGTTCATGTTTGTTTTCTTTGAGGACACGATTACGGCTAAGCTGAGGTCACCAACCAGGCGTCTTAAGCAATGACGCTATTTCCTCGAATTACAGGTCTCACATTTCAAGCAATGTTTTTTTGGATTTCTAACACTCCAAACATTAAAGAAAGAATTATTAGCTTGTACTCTCATACACTTGAGGTTTGTTGGCTTCTTCACCTTTTGCAGTGACACCCATTTGAACGGAGTAGCCATGTTGCAGGAGACCATGATAAACTTTAAAGAATGAAACCGAGTATTCTGACTCTCATCACCGCACAGTTATGTATGATTGCCTGAATCATGTAGCAGGGAGGTAAAGAAATTACTGCCGACCTAACTGTTCATTTTACTTTAATTCACTCTGGTTCATCAGACGTCCCTTATTCAGTGTCAAAAAAGATGAATTTCATCGACTCGCTTTCACGAACCAGCGCTTTGAAAGGATAGCATTGGATTCGTTTTACTAGGCCTTTTGAAGTCTAGAAAATGCAATAGATTCAGGGAAGTCTTGATAACAGGGACTCTCTTCCTCGTTCAAATGAGAGGCAGCTCCTGGCGCGCCTTTACATGAGATCAAATGAGGCTGGCAAAGCAGATAGATGAAGGAGGAGGTTATTTATTTTACGTTAACTCACGAAAACGTTTTAAATAGTTTGATAAAATGCCGTGCAACTTCAGCATAGAGAAATAATTAGCCCATCACATGAAAGCGTTGGAATTGGACGAGCGTTGTTAAAGAAAGAAGGAACATCGAATTAGCCAGAAATGGAGGCATATAAAATTAGTATAGTAATTATTATGCAACATATTGCAAGCTTTTGCAAGATACAATTTACGGACCCATACGAAATGATTGACTTCGATTTGAAAAATTAAACAGTTGAAACTATTATTGTCCGGTCTTCCACAGCAATGTCTGAACTAAGCAAGGGTTTGAATAAATTAAAGTGTTGACGCAAACTACTACACTGATGCAGTACTGACTAGCCAAGTTCCCACCAATACAAATGCAGTACTGAATTAATTTAGCACTGGTGACCCAAAAAGACAATGGTCTGATATTTATACTGACTTATAGAAATCTTTAAAAATAGTGAGAGAATCGCTCGAGTCATCATTGATAAAAAAGTGTCAGTAAAATTATAAAAATATCTAGTAACCATTAAACATGAAAACCTTCTCAATAACCTCCACGTAGGTATGGGTGACGCGTAGAATGTGTCACCGTCGACGTGGGCACGTCATATTGCGGACGATGCTGTGAAATGTGTAAGCCATTTCTGGCATATTCTGACGACAAAACAACACAACGATGATATTGTTGAGGTTTACCACAGAACATGAGATATCACCAGTAATGAAGACGTCACCATAGAACATGAGATGTCATCACCAGCAATGAAGACGTCACCACAGAATGTGGTGGTAGTAGTGATGTGGGGATAGTAGTGATAAGGTATAGTGATGTGGAATGATGTGTTAATGTGTAAGGATGTGTGATGTGTTATAAGGATGTGTGAAGGTGAACAGGTACGTGGGAATGCGAGCAGTTGGGCCTCAGACCCATTAAAAGCCAACGGCTGCCGCACAGCAGAACACAAACAAAACAAATAGCGTAAGCAAGCCTTAGTAACACCTAGCAGATGAAATATGTCCTACAAGAGCTTCGAAACGTGGGAAGCATCAAATAAGAAATCAACCGGAACAACGGCCAAGGGCTACAAGCAAGACGAAAGGCGAAATGAGGGGCCAAAAGTCAGGAGGGCGTTTTTAGAAAACACCAACGGATTATATAAGCAGCAGTCAGGAAAGCAAGGACGTCAATATAGCAAGGCGTCATAAGTGTGAGCGACAGTACCAGGAGCGACAACGATTCTACAGCGGGTGTCTACAAGCTGGGGGAACGAGCGACATCGAGGCGACAACAAGCAAAAGACAGAAGCATCGGTGGGAGGTGAGACTACTTCAGGGATAGAAAACAAAAATAAATATAATAGGGTACCTCTATCAAGGCATAAGCGTAGTAGAGCACCTGTATCAAGGCATACACTTACGGAGGACTTTTCTCTCATTTTAGGGAGGGAACTACGGGAACTACGGGGTCTACGGGATCAATCAGGATCATGATCAGGATCAGAATCTAACGGAAACTGTCGGAATCTATCGGAACATCTACATCTACAACGACTACTACTTCTAGGAGTGCTTGGATTCATGGAAAATTTCACATAAACTTGGGAAAGTATCACCAGTGATTAATTCGGAAAGGCTCGGGACTTCACCACCAGCTTGGATTTAATGTCTACGTGATCACTTCGAATTATCTACAACAGGAACCAAGAGGAAATATCAATTGATGCAACTTTATCTTCTGCCCTTTAACCAGCAGGAGAAGCCGCACATGCATAGTGTAAACATTAGGGTGTGCCGCACGGCCTCTTGGGCTGCTGAGTGTGTGTGCGGCTAGTAGGTGTGTCCGTGCAGCGAAATTCTTCGAACTGAATGCCCAATAATGATAATTTTGTTACTGAATTGGCTGATGGAACTGCAGTGATTATTAAATCAGGAGTATCGTTGGTCAAATATTAAGAGTGAGGTTAAGTGATAGGATTGGAGTGCTTTTTCAGCGAATTTTGTCGTGTTCGCGTGTACTTAAGATGTGTTGTTATTATAGATGGAACAGTGCTTCAATTCCGAAACCACTCGGCAGTGTGTTATTTGAATAATTATTGAGTGGAATTAGTCAATTTGAGGATATATGACCATTATGATTCATAACAAATTTGCGTGTTTTTTCCATGTGCTTTTCCGTGTGTTTTCTCAGTAAATATTAAGCTTATTGTGTTTATACCCTTCTTGTATTGGCCTCATTGATGCATAATATAGTATTCATGTCAGGGGGTTTGGATTCCTCTAATTTGCAACGTCTCTCTCTCGTTCTGAAAAATTGATTGAACTCAATTACCGTAAAATGTTTATGCAATAGATTCACCTTGTAAGAATTCAATCAATGCTTGCGGAATTCTTACAATGCTTATGTAAGAATTCAACCAGTAATTAGAAATTACAATTTCAATTTAATAACAATCACAACTTTATGTTTTAAGTTTTCGCTCTCATAATTTTCCTTTTTTGGTCTTTCTCGGATGTTAAACATCCAATTCAGTTAAATGTAATGATGTCAAATCTAATCTGTACCTAAAGAAAATATTTTGCTTATCACCTAAACTGCGTATATTACCTACCACGTTAGAATTTATATGTATCACCAATGATTACCTCTTAAGTCATCACTGAAAAAGCGAAGTTTCATTTGTTTCCCCATGCATATTTAACGTTCATTGCATAATGTGAATATTTATGTATACCCGTAGGTACTGCTGTTCTATCATCTATGATACTATGCATAGAATACCTATCACTTAAGGATTTTATGATAAGGCATTTTTAAAAACCAATGCTGTTACATTTCTTATGTATCAACTTTATTGGAAATGTACGTTTTTGTTGTTTGTTGTTTTGCTCGTAATTATTATGTATTTATCCTGTAACTATGTAGAGAGAGAGCACGTATCGTCACACAGAACATGAGATGTCATCACCAGTAATGAAGACGTCACTACAGAACATGAGATGCCATCACCAGTAATGAAGACGTCACCACAGAACATGAGATGCCATCACCAGTAATGAAGACGTCACCACAGAACATGAGATGCCATCACCAGTAATGAAGACGTCACCACAGAACATGAGATGCCATCACCAGCAATGAAGACGTCACCACAGAACATGAGATGCCATCACCAGCAATGAAGACGTCACCACAGAACATGAGATGTCATCACTAGCAATGAAGACGTCACTACAGAACATGAGATGTCATCACCAGTAATGAAGACGTCACCACAGAACATGAGATGTCATCACCAGTAATGAAGACGTCACCACAGAACATGAGATGTCATCACCAGTAATGAAGACATCACCACAGAACATGAGACGTCATCACCAGTAATGAAGACGTCACCACAGAACATGAGATGTCATCACCAGCAATGAAGACGTCACCACAGAACATGGGATGTCATCACCAAACATAAGGAACGTCAGTAACAAACATTAACGTATCGCATGTTGTAAGTGCGCTGCAGGAGCGACGTTGTCATGGTGACGAGCTACAAGCCAGGACCTCAAGTAAAGGAGAGAACCACAAGACAGTCCCGGTGAGGGACAGGAACGAACTTCCACCCTTTTCTGAGAAATTTAATTTTGATTGTTAATAGATCACAAATGTTTCGGTTTGACAATTGATGAACCCCACGTAAGATATACGGTCACTGTTGAATGTGTTCGATCATTGTTTTGCATACATTTTGTAGAATTTTACAACATAGCACAAAAACTACGTTTATAATTCTGCGTCAAGACTCGCCAGAGCTTTCTCTCTCGTCCTGGTCTTTGTTCTAAGCCCATTTACTGGATTAATTCTGGCGATGTGGTCCCCTGATGAAGATTTTGTTTCTTCGAATTATTAATGCAAATGTGATGAGCAATGCAGATAAAATCAAGAGTGGAAAAAAATTTCACGAAAACAAATTCACTTTCGAGATTGCTATCAAGAAAAGATTCTTTCACATCAGTACTTTGTTTTAATAAAAAAATGTTACGTTCTAGGCAGCATAAATAAACACTGCGGTCAGTCGCAGGAGTTAGATCAAATTGAAAAAGCTCATGCTATAACAACGTAACTTAAGCTCAACGTCATCTAAGAAAAATGGTGGTAAAATATTAATGTAATAGTTGCTATGGGAATTCACACATTCACGACGCGTATCATCATACGACCGTCAACGTTAAAATAAGAATCTGCTCTCAGAAAAATTTAATCGAAGCGTTTAAAAACAGAATTGAACGTAGCTGCGGTTATTTTCGGTTACCAAAAGCACGAGACATCGCTGTGTAGTGACATCCAAGATGAAAGTCTTCCCTCCCCGAGCACACATCTTCAGACTATGCCTTGTTTTTTATTCTTGACACTCACCGCAGTCCAGCAAAGTTACTACGGCGACGAGACAGAAAATTGCGACTTTGCAGCTTCTAGCGACTCCGCTCCCATTTTTTGTCATCATGAAGGATAGATAATTTGGCAAAATGAAGCAGAATGATATAAACGAGAAGAAAACATCACGGAAACTTCACACGGATATTATTTTATATTGTTTTCTATTGAGAATGAAGTATGTTTTACTCCTAAAAAGTTAAAACATAACAAGAAAATTTCTTTCTCCTACAAATCTGCATTTTCTCAAGTTATCTCGCAGCAGTAGAGAGCATCCCTCTCGATTGCAGCGAGAGCTTGGCAAGCAAGCGCTCACAGAATATCTTTCAAGGGACTTCAGAAAAGAACTTGAAGAAAATTTTGACAGCGTTGCAAACACACAGTCTATTGAGGCGGTCATGGTTGTAGGCAAGGCTCTGTCGCGGAGGCGATGCGTACCTCTTCACACAACGGTCTCGGAAACGCAAGATCTGAAGCCCAGGCATATAAGCCAGACGCTCAATATCTTCCAAGCTTTGAGTTCAAAATAATCATCAGCTAGGCTTCACGATCTACCGTTTTCAATACGTAATCGATTCATGTTCTATATATTAGTTCTTTTGACAGAACAAATTTAAAAGGTTAAATTGATTGACCTTTGTTAGTACAATATAGTCAATCATTTCACTTATATGGCATGACCAACGCTCTTTCAACAGTTGGAGCAAAATATAATTGTGATCCACAGTTTATATGATGATGGAAATTTTCTTTACATACTACGTGATTGCTTTCAGGAATCCCGCGCAGATTTCGTCACTAGTCTATGCAATAAGCCATAAAATATAAATATGAGCTTTTATTCCTAGTAGGAGAAAAAAAGTAACTTGCAAACTATACTCTCCCAGAAATCAATAAAGTTCTTCGTTTATCTTTTGCCCACATTATTCATCATAAATCACCTGTATCTTAAATCTACAGTATTAGTTAGTATTCATGCATAAATCGTTCTGATTAAAATGCATAACATTTGATATCGCTTCAAGCACATTTCTTCTTGTACGTTAGGCTACAATTATCCATTCAGTATCTCATACATGTATGATAATGGACATTGTTATGCAGAACTCATACGTCAATTGAGTTTTTCAATGAACCTCCATGTACGGACTAGTCATGTAAAAACTTTAAGCTCAAGTTAAAAAGGAATTACTCTTTAAATCAGTAGCTTTTTGTTGAAGTAATGTCTGATGATACACAAGATAAAGAACAGATGCAAAATAACGAATATCAAATATTGAACACACTAAAAATGAACCAATAGCGAGCAATAAAAAATATTCTTCGTAAACCGATGAAAAACTGGGATATCGAGTAGCGGCCTTGGATAAATGGACTGGCGAGCTTACCTCTTTGTTTGCCGGAAATGTGACTGTGAGCCGTCCTCCCTGTAAACAAAAATTGGTATTAGACTGAGCCAAAATCACAGTAGGTCATAGGGTACACTTTGCTACATAATAAATAAAATTATTACAACTTCTTATAGCAGATAATCGCATTCAGAGAATGCACTGCGAGAAAGCTGTTGGTTATTGTGTGCATGCTCTTTCTTTCTGTCAAACTGTGCAATCACCTAAGAGATTTCCCATTATAATCTATGTTGAATTTCGGCACGAGAAGCGTTTAGCGAACAACTTTTTTTGATTCTAAAAGTTCTTCAGAAGCTTCAAGTAGGCAAAACATTCATTTTACTGAAACTTTCATAACGTGAATGAGCCACTTAAGCACTCTTCCTTCAAGACATCGTCATAAACATAGATTTTTTAAGGCGAAAACTAGTGTTTTAAACGAGAGTTTAATTATTTCAATGCATTTTTTTAAACGGATTGCAGTATGCTCGCGAAGACATTTTACGATTCATGCAGAAGTTGTTTCAGAATAGAATAGAATACGACAACAGGAACGAGCTGTTCCCATGCCGTATTTCAGAGACACATTCCTTGTTTATCACAGCAAGAAAGGAGCATTAACCATTGCTGATTGATTTGCAAGTTCTGATGTCTAAAAATCAGTCGTAACAATGAATAATGAAATGGATTAAAAAAATTTCTAAACAATGACATTTTGAATGTATTATCAATAAAATATTACACTGCCACTGTTTCACACTGAGCACAATTTCTCAGACATGCGAAGCTTATTGCTATATATTTGAACACTGCAAGTATAAACCTGTTTTACAAAGAAAAAATCAACTGATCAGTGAGGAATCTCTTCCTATTGAGTCTGGTAGCAGCTCAAGAATGGACCACTTGGCTCGTTCCTATTGCCATATTCTATTCTGTTCTATTTTGTTCAACGATCATAAGGAAATAATGCCAATCAACTACGATGAACGAGAACAAAGCGGTAAGATTTGAGGAAAATCATAGAACAGCAGCCAAGAAATTAATTGTTCTCTTGTATCTGTCCAGTATTTCCGAATGCAGCTTTCAAAGCGAGTAATCTTCAATTTAATGTAAACTGCAAACTAAGGAAAGTCCAAGCTTTGTGATATATGTAATGTTTGATGAGCTGCACTTATAGTGCTCAGGCGGATTACGCTCTTCCACCGATCAGTAACAGCTAACAAAATTAGACAATTTTCTGTTTTATCTCGTCAATAAATGAAGCAAAACAGATAAAATTCAATCTTAAAAAGATTTAGAGTCCCACTCGGTAAAAGCCAACAGTAAAGTGGAGCAGCATTGCTCTTTGCTCAAGTCGAGCATTCAAATTATCCCTGCGGAAGTGTGTTGCTGACAACGTCTGTGCCCTGCAAAACCTGCCTGTAGCACACACAACATAACGGCATCAGGGTCAATTTCCTCTCTAACGAGTGACAACTTGTGTTAGTTTTACGCGCTTCTCAATTACAATGGATTAGGAACTTTATTGAAGGGTAAAAATTTTCCATCGCTTTGCCACGACGTTCGCCGACTACAATAAACGAAATGAGCAACAAAAACTACATAAATATGAGGACTTTGTGTTCAATGATTCGATTACTATTTAAGGTTTGGTTAATATTTTGTGCAGAGCCTCATGATAATGGAGAACTATTTTCAGACCTGCCATGCAACCATGTTGTTCGTGTCCATTAAAAAAAATTATGTCAAGCTGATATACAGAGACTCAAGTTTCATTTCAGATTAAGTTCCAATGCTGCACGTAAACCTTAAAATTCAATCAGAGAAAATACGAAGTAACATTTAGAATATTCCTGCAGAAAGGGTTATAAACATGCTTAATGTTTATACGATGAAACGTCACGAAGAGATGTTACAAAGGGATGACGCTCACGAGAATGTTTGATCCAATAACACTCAGACCACAGCACTTAACAACAGATAAAGCTATATTCCAAAGGCTCACAGTACGGCCTCCATTACGAGGCCGTACATTGCAAAGCCGTTCAGAATTATGTTGAAAGGAAACTCGCAACAGAATTACATTGAGTTTCCTCTCAACATAATTCTTTTTTTCTTGCATTTCAGCGTGCAGTCACGAGAAATGAAGATAACTCGTCTCTTTGAATCAAGTTTCAGTGGACCTCATAAACGGCGGTTTTTCTATCCTCATATGCTAATCGCGCTGCGAAACTCATATCTCCGAAACACGACTAAATTCTGTCTTGTTGATGAAGCCTTCTAGAACTACACTCTAATTTGAATCCGAAAATTTGCTACACGAGTATATGCTTAAATGAAACTTATGGGAATGACACAAATTTTACTTATGTTTTAGTATACAGTAGGTGTCCCAGGCAGCTCTGTACCTGCACTCTGAAGATGCCGACTAACTAATAATTATTGTGCATTACAAATTAGTTAGAAGCCTCTAAGAAACGAGATGTTGGGTTAGATAGAAATTCAACAACAGAAAAACGTTTTTTTCGAACTCGCAGCTAATGTCATACTGAAATCTCTTGTTACTTGCGCATAAATTATTTCTCCACCAATACTGCATTTCACAAGCATAAAACCTTGGCGTTCATAATAAATGCCACGTACTTTTTTCTGTAAACGGAATGGGAAGTTAACTTCATTGTTGCGCAGAATGATTTCAAAAGATATACTGCATAGTCCAGTGTAGTGGTAGAGATACACTGCATAGTTAAAAGCAATGGTGGAGATGCATTGCATACTTCAGTGTAGTGGTCATGATCACTGCATAGTTAAGAGATCACTGCAATCACTGCACTGTAGAGATACACTGGATAGTTCAGTGTAGTGCTGGAGATACACTGCATAGTTCAGTGTAGTGCTGGAGATACACTGCATAGTTCAGTGTAGTGCTGGAGATACACTGCATAGTTCAGTGTAGTGCTGGAGATACACTGCGTAGTTCAATGTAGTGGTGGAGATACACTGCATAGTTCAGTGTAGTGCTGGAGATACACTGCGTAGTTTAATGTAGTGGTGGAGATACACTGCACACTCCAGTGTTGTTTTCATTAAAATCTTAAAGCAAAGGACCAAGATATCTGGAATTTTTCGATAGTGATCAAATAACAAAGAAGTTTATTTGAAATTCCGTCTCATGATATGAAGCAAAAAATCAAGCATCAAAAAGTGATGTATGCAATATTTTAAAGTAGCATTAATGTACAATTTAAATCAATTGCTTGCTTCTAAGGTAATGAGGCAACGCTGAGAAGTAATATAGGATCATATTCACTAATTTCAACAATTATGCACATGCAAGGAATGAAAAATATTAAAACTATCATTCACGTAGCATGAATGAAGAACTGTGCTGCTTTATCATAAAATAAAACGTTGTTAATCTTGAACTTTAAATGGAAGTCGGCTGAATCAGGAAATATTGAGAATAAAATATGTCTTAAATGCCTTTTCTTAAAATTTGAGTGACAGATTTCAGTTGGCATTGCAACACGGAGACAAATTGTTACTTATATTACAGGTACACATCGTGACTTCACTTGCACGTCAAGTTAAGTGAACGAACCTGGTACGAATCTAATCGTTTATACTAGTGTATCGTATTTAATCCTTTCTAACGATCCTGAACCATTGTTTTCAAAAATTAAACTTTTCAAATTTAAATTTAGAAGTTTTTCAGTGTTTTTTTCTAAATGCAGTTCGTGGGTACAACTTTGCAGTGTCGCCGTGGGTACAATTGACTATCAGCAGACGAGAGATGGAATTATTTCACTACCTAGAAACAATAAGACTACGTGAACGCCGATGCACAACCAGCAACCAAAACACCGACACTCTAGCAGAATGTCGCTTACATCCAACGGATGGAAGAACGTACCAACAACAGATTGCCTCCGAACACCTCTACGTCAGCTTCGGGATATCTTCGATTTCTTCATAAGACAGCAGCATACACGACGACCGAAACGTGGTAAGTCCAAATTGAACTAATGAAAAACAATATCTATATTCCACTCTTTTGTGTAAATTAAGACCATGTCAAGTTTTCACTCTCGTCGCAAAAGTTCGCCAATTGTCTATTTAGAATTATTCTTCAATTCTTAGCGCAACCCTTGAAGTTCTCACAGATATAGTGACATACTCCCTGTGGTCCGAAATAGTTGGTGTACAATCGGGAAAACATTCAAGCTTTTAGTAATTTTCAGGCAATTCATTTTCTGTGTGCGATAAAAATCGACTTCGAGTGTACATCAATTAGTACACACGCTGCTCTCATTCAGATCATGCTAAATAACAAATAACAGGACCGTTTCTACCAGAAGTCATGAGAGGATAATTCCAGACCACCCGCTGTAGCAAGAAGAGAAGGAAAGACGAAGCAGTAAACACAACGAACAAAAAACTCACAACCGTCTTACACGCATTGCTAAAAAACTTAAATACTTTATTCAAAGATTGAGTAAATTTTAATGAACATTTTTCAGTTTATGAAATTAATTCTTCATCTTCGTTTTTTGAACTTTTTTAAGGTATAATGTGCGAGCTTGTGATCAACATCAAAACTTGTACGCATCAACTCTTTCCGACTTGAGTTCCTAGCGACATTCATCACGTGAAATTCTTATTATATGAAAGAAAAGTTGCACTCTATAGATAAACTATTCTGTGACAGAATGCATAAAGACCTGTTGCCCATGCCTCATGTTCTGGACCCTCCTCAAAGAAAGTATAGATCCCCGCAGACTTCAGAGGCAGAGGTGAATACTGGAAAACATTTAAAGTAGCATTCTAAAATAATTTATCCAACTTTCCTTCCACCCCTACTCCTACACATAGTAACGATTTACACTACTACATACATATCATTAGCTACTTGATGTTCTTCAATCAGCTCCATTGAAACCACGGAGTCAACAGCTAGACACTGAAAAAATATCATGGCTATAACACGTCTGGTGACGCTCACCTCTCTTGAAGATCTTGCTCGTTATAAGAAATAAAATATTTTGTCGCCAATTCAGTCGGGAGGTTTACAGCATGGTGTTAAATAGGTTTAATGCGAATAATTAGGAAGCAGCTTCAATTAGTAGACACTTAAGCTGCAGTATTCGTTCCACACAACCGCAACGATGCTGCGCAGAAAACATGTCCCAACATGGTTTCATGAGAGCTTACGTATATATGACCTAAGATATATGTATAAATTCAAAAATATAACATCCACGACGAACATGATATATAAATACTGCAGTTTATGTTACATTTTGTTGAAGTTTTCTTTACATTGTTTGTTAGAAAACAAACTTTCTTAAATAGAGGAAAACATTTTTAAAATTATTTTCAAGCAAAGAACGTCATATATTAACTTAGGCGTAAATATTTTATGTATCCACATGATTGATAGAATTTTAATTAGTAATTTTGTTGAAAACACGTAAATAAATTTTCTTTTACGCTAAATTAATATTTTCTTCAATTTCCAGCCGTGCAAATAATTTATGGGTATATATGATCAGAGACCTAAGTAAAATTTAGTACAACTCTCAAAATCACGCAGGAACAAGAGTAATACGTTTCAATATTATTTCCTACATTTTTTCTCACACTATAAGCATCCATTAATTGAGTGATGGAAAATAACGAGCAGCCTAACTGTTCATATATTAATCCTTGACAGTATTATAATAAATTAACTCAACATGTGAGTGCGGATCTGAGTCACTAATATCAAAGAAGTGATCACGATATAAACCACCATTTGCATTAGGTTTCTCCCCTTTCTTTTACCCTCACGAAAGGCTTTCAAAAATATAGGTTGAAGAATGAAGTCCCTGAGGCCATACATATGTACATCATAAATCAAGGTAAGTAGAGACAAAAAGATATCTTGCGTACATGATGCACTAGACTACTGGAAGATAACCAAGTCTAGAACAAAATGTGCTGAGTTGATTCGAGGGAGCCACTTGTTTTCCAAATGAAAACACTCAAAACATTCGCTTTATGTCTCCGGATGTTTCGAATTTATAATAATTCATGTGAACGAAAAAGTGAATAATCAGGAGTAGGCAAGGACTACTATAACCAGGACGTGCACCACCATGTAGCTGACTACGGTAGCGGAGGCCAGTTCACTAAGCTCAGTTTGCCCCATCTTTCACAGTGCGAACATTGTCGTAGGCTGTCGATCGGTTTGAATCGGACATTGTTGTTTGTTTCGAGGCACATTGCTGCATTTCTAAGTGGATACTGTTTGTTTACAAAGTCTATTACTAATTATATGTATTAAAAATGCCGAACAAGTGTGGGGTTGTGTGAGCAAGTAAAATCACTCACAGTATCTTCAATGTGCCTGCTTCATGTCTGCCTTCTCCAAAACCTGCATCTCCCCCGGTGAAAGTGGAAGACCAACAACTGACGTATTTTCTTCAGAAGGATAACAGTACTTCATTTGATGCTTTCAAACCTGAACGTAACCTGCAGAAGCAGTACAAGAACTTGATTATTTCAAGATGGAAAGAAAGGCTTGTGTGTTTGTTCATGACCGACAACTTCAGTCAGTGGAGCCTGTCTGTGATTTTAGAAAACAATCCCACTTTGTGTTCCCCACTAACGCTCAGTGCGTTCAAGAACGGCATTAGTGTACCACTGTTTAAGATACTTCATCCCAACAATGGTCTGAGATCGTACATATACGCAGTCCGACGAAACTGTGCGCTTGGCAATGAACTATGTATGACATCCCGTTTGACAAAACGATCCAAAATGTTGTCACCCTTCAAGCTCACACGTCAGCCTATGTGGACACCGAGAAGGAGAAGAAGTTGGTATTTTTGACGTCTGTTGGAACTTTTATCACAGAAGCAGTTTTCCATGAATGGTTATTGTTTTGCTCTTCAATCATACCCGAAGTGTAATTATGAACAGCTCAGAGACTTTTTGGTGCTGCCATGCAAACGTAAGCTGCAGTACATCACTTCATCTATTGACAAGGACCAGTTGCTGAGGGAAACATTTGACAAAGTCCAGACACTGCAACAGAAGAATGTGTTTCTCTTGGTAGATGAAGTACAGATTCGCCCAACTGTTTCAATTTCTGGTGGGTTGCTGAGTGGCATGGCCGAGAACAACCGAGACTGCAAGGCCACTTCTATTCTAATCACTAGGTAATTGCAGTGCCACAGCCAAGCATCCTCTTGACAACGAGCGTGTCTGGTTTCTCCTTTTTGACACAGTACATCTGCTAAACAACTGCATCCGCAACAACTGGATAACTGGATCAGTGAGAAGAGCCAGATCAGTCTTGAAAATGAAACACGGCATCATTTGCAGACGTCAAGGAACTGTACGAGTCAAAGGAAGGCAGTATTCTGACTACTACTACACTCAATTTGCTGTCAACCCCTCAAATTTGCTGTCAACCCCTCAGAGAAAGACTAGCAGAAGAATGCAGTCCTTCAGACCTCTGTCAAGAAAGCCCGGTTGGCTGACTAATCGCTGCAGTTTGGTAAGTTTTTGCTTCTATGTCTGTTTGTTTATACGAGTATGCATGAATGTTTGTTTGTTTGGTTGTTTGCATTAGGAAAAGGTTTAACTATAATCAACTTGTAAAGTCTAAAACTGCAGCAACTCAGCTTTCTATAAAGTGGCCACTAAGCTCATACAATAACACATGTTAAGTCCGGATAAAATTGGTATTTGAAAGCATTACAGTATTTTAAACCATTTAAAATTCACTGTAAAACCTTATTATCTCTTCTATTGCTTGAAAGAAGTAATTTTTGATCAATTTGTCCGATAGAAAATGTTATGTTACTAAGAATGCAATAACCTCCGCTACCGTAGTCAGCTACATGGCGATGCACGTCCTGGTTATAGTAGTCCAGTCCTTGGGAGTAGGTGTAACATAGGTTATGTTTTCACTTAAGTTCAACATAGCTGTTCTAATGATTAATTTAACTTTTATCAAAAATAATTCTTAATCGTACTAGCTTATAAATAAGTAGTTTGATGCCGTAATAACAAAATATTTTGTTCTCAGTTACCGAAATTATAATTCTCATTGTCATTAGTTAAAACTAGGAAAGTTATTCATGTTCTCTATAACGGGGATAAAATAGTGAAACTGATATGGATAAAAACGATTGCTACACAAGCCACAGTGCTATGGACTTAGCAAATAATTGAACGTAATAGAATAATTCCCAAGAAATTTCAAGTCGTGAACCAGAGAGTATCTTTAGGAACTAACTTCTTCGTTAACTAAAATTTACATTTTTTTAATTGAATTTCATCCATTGTTGTTCAGAATATCGTTTTGTCCTCACATTTTGACTAATATTGCCTGCTAAGTGCAACGATTTCAAACTAAACGGTACACCCGTTTACTATCGTTCTTATGAAAGCGAGAAGTAACCCAAGTAATTATTCAATGATTAGAAAATGATAATCATTATTTCCTAATGAATTTACGCAAAAACGAAAACAAAGTAGGGGATCTGAAAAAAAGAAACGGAGTATGGGAGCACAGAAAAAGATGAAGATGGAGTCAGGGATATGAGAAAAAGAGACGGAGTATGGGAGTACAGAAAAAGATGGAGATGGAGTCAGGGATATGAGAAAAAGAGACGGATCTGCTAGAGGAGTAAAAGAGGGAACGAGAAGACGAAATAGGCAACGAGATAAAACGCGAACACAAAGAAGGGATTAGGGAAGGAGAAGGTAGAAGTGCAGTGGAGGTTCGAATTTCAAATGGGATCCAAGTTAGAGATCCAAGAAGGGACCCCAAATATGAACTCCAAGTATGATATTCTAAGTAGGATGTCCAAGTATGAGGTAGATGTATGAGATTCAAAAAGAGGGAAATTTGAGTTGGGAGCGTCGTGCATAGATTTCATGGTCCCTATTGAAATGATGGGAATAATGGCATTCAAAATTCAATTGAAATCAACCATGTTATCATCAGATATTTGATAAACAATAAATTTCTTACTTGCAAAACCCCACTGACATTTTGTAACATGAAAATCACAAAAGCTCAGGAATAATTGTGACCTTTTTCCAATTTAGCTATTTTAATACTTTGAAAGAGTTGGTTTAATCAATGTACAGTACATGAAAAAATCAAATAATAAAAAAGTATTATCTTTCCAATATGAAAAAATTCCAACTAATTTAAAATATGACTCAAAATCCAAGTCAAATATCACGACTAAAATTTAGAAAGTTTATTATAAGGTACAACACGTAAAGAGGATATAGTGCATTTGAAATCGGGACAAATTAAAATATATTAGGAAAGATCCATATGCTCTACATTTGAATAATCTTTTGAATTGCCTAAAACAACCTGAACTTGCATGATGCATTTAACTGCGTTGGATATCGAGTAGAATATTCTAAGAGCTTAAAGCTGCGCTAGGAAAGTTAAGCCCACATCTAATACGTCGTGTTTGAAATTTAGTAGCCATCAGAGATGTGATAAAAAGCTTTTCTTGATCACACAATACTGCAAGTGAAACGCTACTAGCTCATCATCGACCAAGAGATTCTTCATGAGTTGGGTATTACAGCGACTTATTTCAGGTAATCCCCAAAAATGAAATTTGGTTTCATAGCAGTTCACATGTTCTTGATCTTTGCGACATCAGAATTCTATTTGCAAGTCGAGCAGCAGCACATCAGACTAAATGGAAATAGGTGTACAGCAACCTTATATTCAAAGCACACTCCAGCAGCCAATTAGTTGAGCCCTTTTTACAGCACAAAGAAAACGGAGAAGATATCAGCCGTGAATGGCATGACTCGCTACGAATGTCAACACGAGTGGAAAACAAAGTCATCTGAAACATCTGCGAAGTCTCCAATGACTGATGTTGCTAAAGTCAGCAGCTGGGCGAGTTCAGATAGCACTAAAATTTCACTGTGAGGGATGGATGAATGGAAAATTGACTGGGGTGAACAAACAATAGTGATGCAACTTTAGATTCTTATTACAGAATTGGGAAAAACGGAGGGCGAGAGAAATATGCTTCAGATTTTAATATGAATTAATCATTTTTACAATGTCAACGTTTAGTGGTATAGCTGAATTTAAAATCTTACATTTATGTATTCATATATACATGACAATGAAAGAACTGTCAGAAGCAGTATCAGTCCAAGCTTTGATATCGGTGACGTCCTTTATACAATATTCACTTTTAAAATAACCTTCAGCAACAGAAATAAATAAAAAGAACAGAACTCATTTAAAGCCATGAGTTAGAACTGGACACTCAAAACTATTACATACGCCGCTATCAACAATGACACCTCAAAGGAACAATTTCCCAAGTACTATTCTCACAATACGCAGTGACACAAACACCATCAGCTACATAACATGCATGCTCTCACCTCAAGTTGCTGCGATGAATGCTTCCATTCAGCAAAGGAAATGGAATTTCATTCAGCATTAAAATCATTGGTAAACCCAGAACGAGTTGGCGACTGAATTTTTCCGTTGTGATTGCAACTGTCTAGCGAAAAATAAAACTGAACTACTGTTGTATGAGCATCAAAGCAAATGGGCCCACTTAAGACGTGAGTAATATATGAATGCCTTAGTACAGAGCCTACGTATTCTCGCTTCTACCGCTCACAAGTGGGTGAGATTTTCAATGAAGATGAAAGCAACTTCCGTACCTCCTTTCACCAAAAAAGTTTTATTATCAATGTTGTCTTAGAGCTCTCAATTTTAAAGGTGTTCTTCATAGCTGGAAGAGCTTTGAAGAAATCCTTCATCAATGAAACTTTCGCAGAAACAGGAGAAAGTTACCAATTGCTTCGAAGTGGTTACACGGAGAAACTCCCGGAGCCCCTAATCTAATCTTTTTAAACCTTGGATGGAACTAAAGGGCAGGGGTAACTGACAGATGGCTTGGTGCACTACAGATGAAATTGCAACTTGAAGTTGCTTTAGATTGCCTTCAATTTTGATTCTAAAATTAAATTACTTCCAAAATATAAGTTGCAGTAGACGTCTAGTATTATCTTCATGTTCACACCAGTATGATACATCATACAACTTAATGGCATTGTTGCACATGTCAGTAAAAAGTATATTACTTACGGAAAAAATATTTTAACTTACATGCATTTCTAAGGAGAAGTATTATGCCCGCAACGAGGGTACAGAAATAATGAAAACTTTTTCCATTAGGCACAACCATACTGTATAAGACTTCATTGGTATGGCCGCTCCCACCACTACGAAAATAATCTTCAGGTTTTAATAAGGAGAAAAAAAGCATGGTAACCGGATTAATGCAACAATTATGGCAAGCAATCAAATGTGAGTTTCTAGAGCTCGAGGTTGCAGTGCGCATTTAGCAGAAGACCAAGGCACATCGTAGGACTCAAAAATTTCAGCTAATGAGTTTGGGAGAACAGAAACTGGAAGTTCTGGTGAGCGGGGTCTGAAAGATTGGTCTCTTAATGCTATCGTAGTTGTCAGATTTCCTAGTTCATAACTTCTACTGCAACTTCGTTGTGGAAAATTGAGATTTTAATTAGAACAACGGATGGACAAAAAATCAGTAATTTGTGTTCTCACTTTGGTAAACTAATTTACCTTTTGAAGTATGTGCTAGACAATAAGCATAGAGAAATGTTGTAGTCAACTTTAAATTTTTTTTACCACGATAACATTAACCTCCTTTTGATTAAGATTCATATTGACCACAGCAACTTGTACTCGCAAAATGAATACATACTAAGTAATGAATTGATTTACACACAATGTAAATCAATTCCTTTTATTTTGGTACGACAAACATCTCATCATTGACCATTGTTGGTATTGTTATGCAGCAACGCTATTGTTATTTATTTTCAATTCTATGTACAGGGTGGAGCAAGTCAAATGCGCAAGTTTTGAAAGGCTATTAGGAAAAGCAAAACAAAACGTACAGAATTATTTGTTGCTTTATTCGAATCAGTATACAATGCCGTGTGTGTGTTCACTTTTTGAAATCTGTGGCGATGCACTGTTGAAGGTGATGTCTGAAGATTTCGGGTGCTCTTCGGCACATCTCAAGAGGCATTGCAGCGATTTCCTCCTGAATTCGCATCTTTAATTCTTCCAAATTGTGTGGCCGACTTCTGAACACTTTCTCCTTCAGATAACTCCACACGAAGAAGTCGAAAATGCTCTTATCAGGTGAGCGTAGGGACACTCGACATCACTCCTCGAGAGACGAGGCGTGCCGGGAACATCTGTCGCAATTTAACCATTGCAACTTGAGCAGTGTGGGCTGTTGCTCCATTCTGTTGCAACAAGATGTCTCCCAGATTTGTTTCCTCACTTAATTCTTCCAATTTCGGTTTAAACAAGTCTTCCAACATCGCAAGATAACGTCGAAAGTTGACGGTGACAGATGTTCCATCCTCCTCAAAGAAATAAGGCCCAATTACCCTAAAGTTGGAAACTGCACACCAAACAGTAACTTTTCGAGAATGGAGCGGTCTCTGGTGAAGTTCTCTTGGGTTGTCTTTGGCCCAATAACGACAATTTTGCTTATTCACGCTTCCAAAAAGATGGAAGTGCGCCTCGTCACTGTTGAAAAAAGTTGACGGTTCGGGGATGCGGTTCGACATTTCCTGGCAGCAATTTCTGCGATTTTCAAAGAAAGTGGGCTTCAATTCTTGAACAATCATTTTGTATGGATGGAACGATAAATGGTAACACATTATCCGCCTAAAGATCGGTTAGACATGGCCAATGCAAGTGAATGCTTCCGGGTAGACCGTCGTGGTGACTGTTCGACAGCTGTTTGAACCAAGGCCACATTTTCCGGTGTTCTTAACGTTTTTGGTCCTCCACTGCCTCTACGTCTTCTTGTGAAATCAGTATCTTCCAATGTTTCAACCCAACGCCTGATTGCCTTGCCATCAGGGATGGGACCATGACGTGTAGGCGGAAGGCGCGCTGAGTGGCGACGACAGAATGGACATTTTCGAGATACGTGCGCACTGCAAAGCCGCGATGCTCACTCGACCAAGGTATGGCTGGCAGGGCTCACACTCAAAGTTTTCAGATAAACCTAGATTGAAAAAACCCAGATTCGTTAAAAAAACCTAGAAGTCTTATTTTAATAAGAAAACAATAAAAGTTAACTTACATGAGTTAAAACGATGATGGTAAGGCTGATTTTATTCTTGTTCCTTCTACCAATTCTCTTCTGCAGCGCAAATATCGACATTAAGATGACTTTTCTGTTGTGTAAGGTGCTTTTCATTGCGCTAGTGACATACTCCGTTGATGAAATCTCATACTAATTCCGGTTTAGGTTTCCAATCGTGACAGGTTTTTTTACTCCTTGACAATGCTTGTTTTGCCAACAACCTATCCCTAACAGTGTCGGTTTTCAGCGAGTTTGTATGTTTTGTTTTGACATGATTTACAAGTGAAAATATTCTTTATACTGATGGGGATGAGTGTGGCAGAACAGTTTGGTTGGTCATGAAATCAGAAAGTATTCCGAATTTTGAGTAGTCTAATCCGTCCTTGATCTTATGCAGAGTACCAGAAATCAGGTATAGATTTATTCGACACCGACACGTCTTTGAATTGTCGATAGAGCCTCCATTTGTTTTTCATGGTAATTCCTTCTTGAATAAGATAAGATGCTTTTGTTGCTTGCATTTTAACCCCTTTAGCAATATTGCGGTTATGAAAGGCTTCTTACACACTTGTATCAAATGAGCAAATGGCATATGATGCTGCTCGGCAATAAAAGCAGAGATCATCATTTCTGCCTTTGCCACCTCCTCGTTTTCTGTACGCTTCGGTTTATTGACAAATGTATCTAACTTCGTTGTTGATTTCGCAGATTTGTTATTCTTGTGTACAGCAGTTTTGCTATGCGATAACAACATTGACTTATATGCGTTTCTATTTTTGTATCACAGCATGTGCAGTAACTACAACCCTGTTCACTTGGATCTTCTTTAAGCCACTCTTTAAAAATCTCGTCCTTTAATCATTGTTCTTTGAAAGATTGCTTCTATCACTTTTTAGACATCTTTTTTTCGAGGGCTAGCCATTTTGAATACGAGTGCGGCTGAAATATGAAAATTAAATATCTATAATAAATTTCTAGACATTCACTTTTGAAGAATGCACAATCAGGTTTACGATCAAAATGCACGTCACGTCACTGTAACGAGCCAAGCAACACAAGCTCATACAAGCCGGGAGAGCAAGTTCGTAAGATACTTGTTCGTTACTCGTTTTTACGGGCGAGAAACAGGTTGAACACATTCTACCCCATCCGATAAGCGTAGTTTTGTATCTGATATGCTTTTGCATACGGTGTATCATACGGTGAGCATTTGATAGAAACAAATTTTTTTAACTGCATTATTCAATTTATTCCAATTAATGATGAATTTACTGTCTGGAAATGCATGTCTACACATGGAAACCTTGCCAACTGATGACCTACCTTAATCTTAAGACTATTGGTTCAGAGTGGTCTGACGACGTAAGATTAGCTCCATAGAGTTTCAAACTGCGCACGCGATCTTCGTTTTACCCATGCCTAGCAAGATCAGGGATATTCAACATCTTCGCTATATGTGAACATATGCCTACATAATAGCTACTTTGCGCTCCGGCACGACACCGCCCTCGCACCCCACCTTGGAAGGTCCTCTACTTGGTCGTTGACATAAAGGGCCAAGTCCAACCAGCTACTCTGTCGTTTGACATCTCAGTGTTATACATACTGTAAGGGGGCGCCATGCCCACAATCCCTTTTTATTTACTACGACGTTTACGGGATTCGAACCCTCGTACCTACCACCATAGGGTAGGAGTGTTAACCACTGCACTATGAGGTAATGAGGGCTGAATTTACTGCCTGACTTCAAAAACAAAAACAGATTTAGCGATATTTCAAAAATTAAACCTAGCAACCTATGTGGGGTCTCAAAAACCCAGATCTGGGTGGAAAAACCCATGAGTGGGAGCCCTGATGGCTGGTACTGAAAACGGCGGAATTTGGTGGTCACAACAATACCACACACATCTTACCAGCACCTTTCAAAACTCGGACATTTGATTTGCCCCACCCTGTATTTTCATTGTTTAGATGTTAACCTAGGCTTCTTGGCGTTCAGTGCACACCACAGAAAGAAAAAAATTATGTCGTTCAGTTTAAAACCCGGAAAATAGGCAAAATTGTAAAAATCCAGCAGCTTTTATCTTAACGCAACTTAGTTTCTCTGTTATGGAATGTTTTTGACCACACAAAAAATGAGCGAGTCTCACAAGGGTAGCAAACAAGTAATAAATCTGGCACCCTTTCATGACAACTTAACTTGTAGCGCCCACGTGCCCGGCAGAACTCTGGTAAACCAACCGTATAACGATTGATAGAGTTGCAAAAACTCTTCAAGTAAGTCGGGACTGTACTATTGATCCAGACATCATCTATACCTTAAATAACAACAAAGCATGTCAATCAGTCACAGACGTAAAGTTCACTGAACTAAAACTAACGTATTCACCGGACCTCACACATTTAATCACAGCCAAAGATTCAACTCAAGCTTACCTGGTTATGCATCGTTTAATTGCCACAATTTCGAGTTGCTAGGCAGCAAAGAGAATTACCAGACCACATGGTTAAAGACGACCTTGTGCTCTACGCTGAAGAGACTACAACGGTCACTACGTGCATGCTTCTTGTCTAGAGCGGTGGTTCTCAACCTTCTTACACCAACAGCACACCTAAAAGCATGCAGAAATCTAGCGACACACAATGTTAAATTTAATTTAAAAACGTTTGTGTACTACAAAATGAAAACATAGCATGCTATAAATGACAAGACGTCATAATCGTAGACTACTATAACACATGTAGACTCCCAGCAATAGACGTGTATAGGTTTTAAAATGGTAAAATATTTAAAAGTGCTGTTTCACGACACTCTAATGAAAACCAAGCGCTTCTAGTTTGAGACAAGCTGGTTTAGAGTTATTTCAACATCCCCAATGATCGTCGGATATAGCCATTATTTCTATTATTTTCCCTGCCCAAAAAATACACGCTTAATGGTCCAATAGTTGAGGGAATATTTGCACGATGCAAAACGTATAGCTTCACACGCTCTGTATTCAAAAATGGTATCTGCCATCTCTCCTTGAAATCGTACCACAATGAAAACTTGAAATGCCAACGATTTGATCTTGAACGTTCTCATTCTAATTACGAGCACATCCTTCATTGCTACCTGTGATATTCGAGTTGGTCATGAGTCAATGAAGAAACATGCATTTATCAACCCAATACTTCGAATTTTCCATTCAGTTATTATTGATCTGTTGATATTGCACACATGCAAGGCATTCAAAAAGTTTTAAATATTTATTAGCTTCTCTGGTCTTGCTCTCATACTTTTACAAAACCCATGTAGTTATGATAGCCTTTACCTACAGGATAATTTCCCGATACATTTTCCCCATAGATAGATAGAAATAGTATAATAAACTCAAATATTTTTCATCGTATACAAGAGGAGAGCCTCTCTAGCAAGAGAGCATCTCGTATTGTTTCGCAATTAGACTGCGACTCAAACAGAAAATAAAGGTTAACAAAGAGAGAAATCTTGGGAATCAATAGCTTCACCAGCTACATGTCATGCTAACGCCGGATATTTTTCATGCCTTTTAAGCATCATTTAATCAGCTGAAAATCGGAGCAAGGAACGTACGAGGAGGCTTCAGAAGCAAGCTAAGAAGTGGAGAATCTACGATTGAAGTTGATTACAAAACCTGAGAACACATTTTACTCTCTCAGCGTTCACCCGATCATGTAAAGCCAATGATCGCATATCGTGAGTCCGTAAATATCAGGTTGTAACAGGAGTTCTGTCCAATTTTTGAGTTGTATGTTTAGGGAACGATTACTTCAATTTAGCTTGTTAATGCTCTATGCTTATCTATGGTAATTAATAAAATATTATTTCTTCTTTCAGATTATGTGATAATTATCGTTATTAATAACTATTTTTAGCCCTAATGTACACTCCAAGTAAAGAGTACATCAGGCATATTTTACTGTTTGAATTTCATAAAGGCAATACGGCAAGCTCAGCAGCAAAAACACTCAAAGACACTTATGGAAATGATGTTGTGAATGAAAAGACTTGCAGAAGATGGTTTTCACGTTTCAAAAAGGATGACTTCAGTCTGAAAGACGAACCGAGAGCAGGATGCTCAAAACAACTCAATTCTGAGCAATTGTAAGTTGCCATTGATGAAAATCCAACCTGCACTGCTAGAGAACTGAGCAAAACCTTTAAAGTAAGCCATATGACCATATATCGGGAAATGAAAAGACTTGACTGTCTCAAAGGCTGGGAAATGGGTCCCACACGATTTGTCAGAAATCAACAGGCAACAGCGTGTGACCTGTTGTGTTTCACTGCGTTCTCGTGAACTTCAGGCACCTTTTTTAGACCAAATATAACTGGCGACGAGAAGTGGATCCTTTACAATAATGTTAAGCGCAAAAGACAGTGGCTAAGTCGTGGTTCAAAGCCAATTCCACAGCCGAGAAGTGGACTGCATCCTAAAAAAAATCTTTTGTATGTATGGTGGGATTTGAAGGGAATTATTCATTATGAACTAATGGGTGACAATCAAACAATAACATCTGAAGTTTACTGTCAGCAGCTAACTCGTTTAAAAGCAGTTTTACAGGAAAAACGGCCTTCTTTGATCAATCGAAAAGGAGTGATTCTGCACCATGACAATGCCAGACCCCACACTTCAAGAGCAACCAAAAATCTCATTGAAGAATTTGGCTGGGAAGTCATGCATCACCCACCATATTCTCCCGATCTTGCTCCAACCGATTTTCATCTTTTCAGAAGCTTACCGAATCATATAATGGGATATAGGCTTACTTCAAGAGAAGAGGTCGAAATGAAGCTAGTTTCTTTTTTTGAGTCCAAACTGGCTAAATTCTATGAAGAAGGAATCAGAAAGCTTATGGCAAGATGCAAAGATGTAATTAATAAAAATGGTGACTATGTTGAAGACTAAAATATATTTTTGACAGGATTTTCACTTTATTTCAAATCAAAAAATGGACAGAACTCCTGTTACAACCTGATATGTTTACAAGGGTCATTTTTGAATTAAATTATTGGTACTTCACAAGAACAGCTAGGTGAGTTCTTTATGGTTGTTGATAGGGCTCAACCTACTAAGGAAAATTATTCAAATCTGTCCGCTTGTAAATCTTTTGGAAGTTCACAACAGTTAGCTTAAAGAAAGTTTCAGGCCTCTAATTTCTGAACTAGATCGCTAAAAACGTAAACGTAAGTAGTGATACAATTAAAGATGACTATTAACTACCTCATAATGCTTTGGGATCAATTCGAGTGGTATAATAGTTCACTGGGATTATAAGAACACCAGCCTTGCTTTAGAAATTCGGTTATGCTATGAAATTTGCATCAAGTTTTACAGTTTTAGTTATTTTAAGGTAATTGAAAAAAATAGATAAGGCGTGAATTCAACTAAAGATTTTTTCTAAAATTTACCTGTATGAAAAGAAAGTTAAGCCTTTGAACACCAGGGTCTGCTATTCATGACGCTGTTCAAAGCATACGAGCGACACCTACACAGGACGCCGTCCAAAACCCGGCGACGTCTACACGAGACGCTGTCAAGAGGGCAGATACACAGCGGTGTCTACACGGGAGCATGTTCAAAGCTCGGAAATACGGCAACATCTACATAGGACGCCGTCCAAAACCCGAAAACACGGCGACGTCTACACGGGACGCTGTCAAGAGCACAGATATACGGCGACGTTAACACGGGACGCTGTTCAAAGCCCGGAAACACGGTGACGTCTACACAGTACGCTGTTCAAAGCGCAGATACACTACCACGTCTACACAGGACGCTATCATAGAGCACAAACACACGGACGATACATGCGGCTTCCATACACAAATGAAAGAGCAGTTTGTATACAGGGTGTCCCAAAAAAAGTTCACCCAATTTCAAATAATTCTAATTCAAAAACTATTAAAGTTAGAAAAATTTGGAAAGTTGCATGTTGATTGTAAACTATTTCTCTATCTGTGATGAAAATTTTATAAGAAAATTTGAAAGCATATTTTTGCACCATTATTTTTATTAAGAGACACTGAAAACATGTTTGTGCACAATATCTAAAATACACATTTTACAGATAGACTACTCCTTCCAAGGATTCTTTATGTTGTATCATGGATACGGTTTTGTATGAAATTTCCCAAAAATACGGTATCGTCAAGTTTTAATGTCACTAATTTTATCCTTCAATGAGCCAACCTTCAAGATGCAACTTACAAAAGAACAAAGGATCTTCATAGTTGTGAATTTTTTGGATAGCAACAGTATTCAACATGCTCAAGAATTTTTCAAGAGCACCTCCCTAAAAGAAATTCTCCATCGAAGGTGACCATCTGGAAAAATGTCAGGAAGTACTAAACTGAAGGAACCAGCCTAAATCTAAACAAAGGTCGATCAGGCCGCAAGAGTACTGAACGAGCACCAGAAAATGTCGAAATTGTTCACCAAGCACTGTTAGCAAATCCAGACATTTTTTCAAGAAAGAATGAATTGGGCAAAAGTAAAAGCACATTCAACAGAATTTTAAAGTTAGAATTGAAATGGCATCCTTACAAAATGCACGTGAGACATAAACTACTAGATACTGATCTTCCTCGGCGGCTAAATTTTGCTCAGTGGTTTCTGCAAAAAAATGATCGATTCATTGAAGACATTGTGATTGGAGATGAGGCTGCATTTCATCTAAATGGCATAGTTAATTGCCATAATGTTCGCAGATATGCACCCAAGAACAATCCTCCTGGCTTTAACTACGATGTTGAAATTTCTAGAGAAAAAGTTTCAATTTGGATGGGACTTTGTGGAAACGGATGTCTTCTGGGTCCTTTTTATTACAACAACAATTTAGATGGATTGGGATACCTTGACTTAATAAATAATATGATAGTTCCAAGACTCCAAGAAACCCATGGAAATAGAATTAATAGAATGTGGTGGATCCAGGACAGTGCTCCTGCTCACAGAACTATTACTGCAAGGGAAAGACTGAATGAGCTATGCAGAAATCGTATTATCTCCTTAAATCAGCGTATTGCGTGGCCACCCAGATCCCTTGATTTGACTCCCTGTGATTTTTTCCTATGGGGACACCTAAAAAGTAAAGTTTATAATTCCCCACCAAGAGACATCGACGATCTGAAGCAAAGAATTGAACAGGAAGTGAATCTGCTTCGACAAGATAATGCTTTGATAAGAAGAGTTATGAATGCAATGAGAAAGAGAATGCAACTGTGTACTGAAAGAAATGGAGGGCACATGTAAGGGAACTGAGAGAACAAATTTTTAAGTCTTTTTTGTTTGAAATTATACTTGCCTGTCATTAATAATAAATTGTTAAAAGTTGTTTTAAATATTATTTAGCACCTTTAAATTAGTATTTTAGATACTGTGCACAATATCTAAATATTGTTTTTATCACAGATAGAGAAATGGTTGACAAACAACATGCAACTTTCCAAATTTTCCTAACTTTAATAGTTTTTGAATTATAATTATTTAAAATTGGGTTAACTTTTTTTTGGGACACCCTGTATAGGATGCAACTTGAAAAACGCTACTACACGCGTACACGAGCCGTGTGTGCATGAACACTGGACGCTACTTCAGTGTGTGGGGTTATGCTTAAAAGCGTTAGTATATGAGTCTATGCTTTGAAGCATTAATATAGGGTTATATGTTTCAAAGCTTCAACACCTGGGGCTACACTTCAAAACATTAACATATGAACACTCAATTAATTGGGACTAAGATGTTACTGTGAGGAGCCTACTCACAAGGAAGAGGCTATCTACAGAATGAAGGAATTTGAAAATTGGCTCATGTGCAAGTTTCACCTCTGTTAGATGTTACACTTAGTGATTGGCCGTTATGAAAATCAGTAATATTCTCATGTTGAGTATTTGCGCACAGATGGTTCGATTACATATCGTTTAGGAACAGTAGTGTTGAGCATCACACTACAGTGACAATGAATGAATAAGTTCCATAGAGTTTCAATTGAGCTTTACGTAATCTTCATCTGAAATAAGAGAAAAAGCATCGGCAGCAAAAAATGAAATGAACCCTTGAGATTCGTCCATAGCAATCACGTCTGAATGATCTAATTAAAAAATCCTACTTTCTTGAAATGATTTTTTGATAACACCGTAATTGAAACAAAGTCAAGTTTTACTTCTTAATTACATATAGTTTGCAATATACTGCACTAAAATTGTCTCGCACATTGCTTCGTAGAAATTCAATTTTTCTATGCGACGGACGTTGCAGCGAATGACATAAAATCCCACTAAAAAAGATATTTTCCCGCGATACATGCACAAGTTGTATGAAATTGATCCCAACGACGGCAGTACTACACGACACTCAGTCGACCACTTCCTGGGTGTACGATCACTCAAAAAAGATGAACTCGACCCAATTAGGTGCGTAGACTGTGGAATAAAATTACGTAAAACGAGATGTATGCACATTTTAATATTTTAATCTACCTAACTAAGTACAGTTTCCCGTTTGATGTTGCAACCATTAGTGACAACTTTAATATGAGGTGGAAAGCCATCAGTAAAGCATCAGTAAATTTGTGCTGAAAATGCTAGAAGCAAATCAATTAGCGGGCGCTTGGGTAAAACTTCTGACATCCTCTAGAGTCCATAACACACGAGTCGCGTGCCACAAGAGTGGAGATGCCGAAAACAAGTTTTGAGTAATCGTCATACAAAGTTTGAGAAATTGCAATTCCCATGACATAACTAGGTACATATCAATGAGTTCTTTGTCTCATTAGCTGATGGGGCCGAAAAACGAAGCTCGGCTATGAGATTTCGGTACCATCGAAAGCTAATTTTTTTTTAGCTGGTAACGTCTTCACCCTCGTGACACAGAACGCCTCATGGTCACCGCCCGTCGACTAGTCAGCTTTGAAATGCTAACAGGCCATAAAATGCGCTCTGAAGCATAACATTTAGGATAAAAAACAACAGAAAACAAGGATTGTAATATTCAGTACAATGTAGTTCTTAAATAATTATTCAACAACTATCTATCTTTGGTTCGTTTAACAATTCATAAGTAACAGAAACGCTTGCAATAATAACAATACTGGATAATTGAATCCACGCAAAATCGTAAGCTCACATGCAAGAAAATAAGTATTTTTAACATAATAATGCGCTTCTCACTTGGTATGGAAGTACTATACATCAATTGTCATGAAGAGGTTTCTCAGTTCCTTAACTTCCAAGTTTTTGTCGCCACTACAATCGAAGCGAAAAACTAAGCTCATCTACAGCCTCACTCGTGGATGAACCCTTACGCCGGTCAACTTGGATCGCACTCTGCCCCACAGAACTTGAGGACATCACAAGTCAATTACAAAGCGTTTTCTTGCACTGATTCATAACGAAACAAAATGATCAATAATTACGCCTCCTACAAAATAAACGGTTAATAATTTTAAATTAAAAAATCCTCACAGTAACAACTAGTGAGAACAGAAACATAAAAAGTGTTCCAAGTTCAGACACAATAGGTCTGCTCACTTCCTTTTTCCTGTTTAGCTGAAATCTTACCAGCGTCCCAGACGCTGAGGTGAATCACTACATCACTACAATCCTCACATACCTGAAAAAAATCCTTTTCACGTAGCGAGAAATGACATTCGTTCCAGTGTAATTCCAAAAGTTTAAATAACATTTTGAAACTTGGAATCGCTAAAATAATTCAATAGGTCATTGCTAACTACAATTGGTTCATCTTATCAAACAATAGAATCGTTTTAAATAAGATACTTCATTTATAAACCAGTTATAATATTTTAATCACTTCTCATAACTCATTCATCTTTAATTGAGCTGATAATTCAAAGTACCAGTTAGGTAAAATATTTTTATTTAATTAAAGTATATCCAAGTCATCGGATGAAAAATATACATGATTTACATAAAAATATAGAATAAAAAGGCCTCCTCATTCATTGTAGCGTACTATAGTCGAGAGTTCAGACCCGCGCGATAAACGTGTCCATTAAGCTGTCGTGTTTCTTAGTGAATGATTTGGTGATGTCATCAATTCTTTGCTCCTTCAGTTCCCTGAAGCACAGAAGCACGAAGATGTAGCCAGCGACGCACATTACGCAGTGGAACCAGAATATTCCTCCTGTGAGCACAGTGTAGCGCAGGTACTGGAAGACAAGGTCCACAGCGATCATGGAAGACCAGAATACCATGGAGGAGAAAGTAACTCCGATCCATTTGTGGCGCGGTCCAAACACCTCTCCCATGGTTATCCAAGCGATCGGGGACATGCCAACTCCGTGTGCGAATGTGAAAAGGACCACGCAGAATACTTCTGCTGCCCATTGATATTCAAAGTAGCTCTCCACTTTGTTGTAGTCTTTCAGAAACATGAAGAGGCCTATTGTGAAAGCAGATGCTGCCATTATTGTGATAGAGAGAAGGAGTACGAGTTTTCTTCCAATTTGATCAACCAAAATAGATGCTATAACAATGCCAACGACAACAATTGTCGTGTTGATGTAGCAAGCCACGTTCACAGGATGATATGAAACATCAGCAAACAGTTCCATTCCATACAGCCCAAAGCTTGCAAGTCCAGTCATACTGTAGAAGAACATGAGCCCACAGGAAACAATCAAAGGCCTCCAGAAAGTTGGCCTTGAAAGATCATCCAAATCGATACTCCAGCGATCTGTTTCAGAACTATCTGCGATGTCTCTGTATTCATCCATTACGTCCCCTTCGAAGCCTCTCAGCCATTGGAGGGTAGCCAGTGCGTCGTTAGGTCTCACGTGGACCAGAAAACGAGGAGACTCTGGCATGCAGAGGACGACGGCAAAAAAGAATGGAAGGGTGACTCCCATACCCACGGCAGCCAAATGGCGCCAAGCCAGCACGTTGCCAAGAGAGTAGCAAAGGAGGGATCCGATCTGAAAGAAAGCTAAATGTAGTAAAACTCTATGACACGTGAAAATGTTGTCAGAAATCTCATACATACTGCGCACACTATGCAAAAAATGCGTGATACACCTGGTGTTTTGAAGTACCTTGACGAGGTGAAACGCTATCAATTGCTGAGTGTACGATAGTAAACTATATTTACTATGTAAACAAAATAATGCACCTCTACCTACACGTGAAATGTAAGATAGACTATCTTTACAGGGAATAAATCAATCACTGCATTGAATATTAGCATCATTGATTTAAACCTTCGCTCTAGAAAGGTCAAGCATTTGTAGTTCAACCGAAGCATTCTTAATTGTATCGATAGCATCAACTGCATAAAACAATAAATATATAGATATATTGCTAGATTGCCACTTTATTTTCTTAAGTTTTTTTCTAAAAATATGTCTGTCACGAATAATATATTTTTTTACACCACCGACAAGTAACATTAAATGAGGTATATTATGGTAGAATATATCGAGATTTACAATAACGATTTAAAAAAAGTAGCTTTTTTTGTTTTGGGGTACCTCAATTATACTGGTGGTCTCACAATCAGAAGATTGAATCGTCGATGCGTACTCTGAATTTTCTGTGATGTGGGCCATCAGTGAGCAGTTTTATCAGCGTTTGTGAGTGAATAAAGAAGGTTCATTTGATGTATTTCTCTCACCTGAATCCGTCGTTCAGTATGATCAACAGACGCCTTGCAGTCTACAGGGTTAGTAAATTTTAAGTATGTATGCACAGGGCAAATATTATGTACCCTTTAAAAATACCAATTAAAAGAAAGAAAGGAAATGGATAATAAAAAATGATAGATGATATTTTATAGTTTGATTTATATTCCAAGATATAATGTTTAATTTAAGTCATCTCTGCTAATGATTAAGCAAAAATACGTGCTCTTCCAGTGATTATGTTCATTACTTTACTTAGCATCTCTGGAGTCATGCAGTTGATTTCTCAAACTACGTTATTTATTTACGCCGTAATGAAAAATCCATAACATCAAAAGAGAAGTTCGGCAATCTTGACTCGCTACATTTTCCTATAGTGCAAACCTTTTGAAATAAAATTTTACGAGTTAGAAGAGTAATAAGTATTAATTATTCGAAAGAGTTTATTTGTTGATTATTCTTTAAAATTATCTCAATTTTTTTACTTCTCATAGTTGGCTTATCGATATTTTAGAGGTGGACATTAGTTATGTATGTTCCGGGATACACGTGCGCACACGCACTAGCAGGCTGCTTGCAATTCTTAAGGGTGCGCTGCTTCTATTTCAAAACCTTTTATGTATATATTCATTTTTGAAAGAAAACTTTTCACTTCCGGCACTACAAAAGTTCACAATAACCGTAGAGATATCTCTTACAAATCAATAGATTAATATTAGTTATCTGGTATAAAAACCTTCAACAAATTTGTTCATCTAAGTTCACTCAACGTTGGATTGAGGGGAAATTAAATCAGTATTCACTCGCACTTGTAAAGCTTAGTACTGAGTGCCTGCTTTCAAATTTATTACTTTCAAATGTTCACGCAGGCCCTTCGTTTTTGAGAAATGTACGCAAAAAAGTCCTAATCATTTTATGCACGTTATTATTGCGTGTTTACCTCAAAAAGCTCCACCTAGCTACTAAGCCTACGGTTCGTGATACTTCACGTATTATCCACCAAAAAAAAGTAAAATTGTTGCTGTAATTCAGTATCAAATTATAGTTTCACATCAGACAAATATTGAACACTTCAGTATAGCAACGGGCTGTACTGAAAATGTTCAAAAATAATAATAATAAGAAATAATACAATGAAAGGATAAATGAATTCAGCAATAGTAACGTTGAAAAATGAATTCAGTACATAACAGGTAGAGGAAGTGAGGGCCTGTACCTGGAGTGCCAGAAGAGGAGCACAAGAGATGGCACCCCTCACACCAGGGGTAGCAACCTCAGCCACGTACACCTGCGCCAGCACCAGCGTCAAGCCTGTGCACGCTCCCGCCGTCGCGTGGAAAGCCATCAGCATCCACACCTGCATTCACAATTATTAATATCATAATATAACGATTGGGACGTTGTATTGAAATGTTAATGTATATAGTTGTAAGCATTCAGTCACTGTGCTTACTGTAGGTACGAAATCTATAATAATTCTAATCTTAAGGCGTTTTAGACAAATTCATCGAAAATGTCATTAGCAAGATAAATTTTAAGTCATTCTATTACTATCGTGTGTGGATGATATGAAAATATAAGTGTCTTGAAATAATTCATCGGCATTGAAGAAAAATTATATCACGTTTAATAGTCATAAATAAAAGTCAACAGTTGCACTTAATATTTAGATTAAATTGCTGTCCAGTTGCGGAGTATTATTTAAAATTTGCATTAGCCAGCGCATCATATCATTTCTGCATATGCGTACAGTTCTTTGCCCGACAATTGCAATTCAGTACGTTTCATAGAAGCTTTTAACAATTGATTACATCGAGATTAAGCGGAATAAATTAAGCAATTACAATGTTGAAATACCACAATATATAAAGACAAGAAAAGCATGAAGAATAACACCACGTGGCTATGATACTGTACGGTACGAGCATCAAGTGTGCTGACGGCAGTGCCTTCATCCAATTGCGCTGGCAGCGCACTGTTCTAATTTATTCACTGCAGCCTCTTTCCCTTTCATGCGCTAGCGTAAATATCTTGTAGCCAAAGACGATGTTTACGTTAACGTAAATATCCTGAAAATATCTTGTAAGCGGTCGTATTCTGTATTTATCTGTTGTTTTTTGCTGTCTCAAGTTAACGAGAAATTTCGAACAAAATACAAGGAAAGTTGACCCCATTGTAAAACCAACCTATACGAGTGAATATGCCCGACTTCAAACGGCTTTCGTAATTAAAATCATCCCAGCAACTTTATTTCATTACAACTATAACAGTTACTGGAGTGGCTGCAGAGCTATTCGCCATTAAATCGAGCGGAATGTTATTCATTGGAAGCTGCTTTCATCCTGACCATCGCTGAGCTCATAGTTGGACAGAGGATTGTTGGACAAGTAGCTTAAAGAAAATAAACGACTATGCTTCATAAATTGTAGCATGTATTGACTTTATATGACAGGGAATTTAGATACAAGTAGAATAAGATAATTACTGGTGAAGTTAGCTAAACTAATAAGCCAAATTTGTCACGAAGCGATCAGTTTTACACGGTGCAGCATCATTATTTCCATTTTTTAAACGAACTTGCTTTGAAAAAAAGGAGTTATGTTGCCTCACTCGGTATTGGAAAACTCAAGCTTAGTTAGTTAATGAACCATCATTCTCGTCATTAGTAAGGTTTATAAGAAATGTTTGGTTTACAAGAAACGTTTCTGGTTATTGCTTAATTAGGGATAAATCCGGTAACGGAGTCGGCAACACAATATTTTAGAAAGACGCATTGCTACTTCCGTCTTCAGGGTCATAGATGCTATAAGGATCGATGAAATTACCCGAACCCCCACCAATAATCAATGTTTTTAGTATTTTTTTAGAATTCAATGTTTGTATGATTCCAAAGTATTTATAAATTATTAACTACACAAAAAAAGAATTTAGAACTCGGTTTTCAGAAGAAAAATTTAACTTAATAAATACAACAGTATCATTTAAAACATGAATTGACAAAAATATTTGCACAGTTAAAATAAGGGAACATTATAACAATATTTATAGTCAATAGCATGATCTTTCAGTGTGACAATATCCATCACACAGTTGTTATTCTTGCCAATTAAATTTGATTACTTTTGTGCTGGGATATCATTCCATTGTTCAACGGCTACATGTTCTAATAGTTAAAGGTTTTTTGAAGCTCGACGATGTATCACAACTTTCCATTCTTGCCATAAATTTTCACGTGGATTCAAGTTCGGACTTATCGAATGCCTTGAGAAAACTGCCATTTTATTTTTCATCAGCCATCCAGAGCCAGATTTAAACGCACGTTTGGAGTTTTTGTCGTGCTGAAATTTAAACTGACGGATGAGACCAAGATTTTGCGCAGATAAGTTGAGGTTTTGATTCAGTATCTTGATGTAGTCATTAAATTTAAATACTCCTTTGAATGCAATTAAATTACCAGTCCCACTAGAGCCGGAATAACCCCAAAATATCATGCCAATACCTCCATGTTTAACTGCATGGGAAGAAAAGCCTCTTTTTTGACACCAAATCTTATTTACATCGTTGTCTCAAAATTACTCAATTTTTGTTTCATCACTCCATAGTACTCGTTCCCAAAAGCTATTTTTTTTGTCCTTGAAAGTTTTGTCAAAATTTAAAAGTGCTGAAAAATGATGTGGCTCGTGAAGAGGCGTTTGTCGTGGTCTATGTCCATGTGAGTCATTCATATTTAAATCACATTGAATTAAACCAGTATTTACACTTATACTCTGCGTATCTAAGTCTGTGGCAACGTTTTTTAGACACAACTCGGGTTCATATTAACCTCGTGACATAGTTTAAGCGCAGTTCTTGTCTTATACGCCCTGGCAAAGTCGCTGTCGTACCAAACTGTTTAAACTTTTTGATGACACATTATACGGTAGATCTAGGGATAGCTAAGCATTTGAAATACTTCAGTTACTATTACCTGCATTGTGAAAATAAATAAGTTTTTGCTTCAAATCCCCTTTGAGCTTTTTTGTCTTAACCATCATGTCGTCAAAATAAGAATGACAATGATGATGCTTCTTACACCTCGTTATGCTCGTTACTGGAGGTTCCTAGATCATTCTGGCTACGAATTAGTCAACAGTTCTCTGCCCATAAGACAAAAATGTGAATTTGTTATTACATGAATGGATAGTTTACGCAAATTTTTGAAAAATCTATTTTTAGCTAGATGTCTTTGTTACATTTTTTAAATTAAGCATATAGTCTGGAAATTGAATCATACATTCCTTTTCATGTACGCTATAAAATCTAAGGAGTCTACAATTGTACGAGCATTAAATTCGAAGAAATTACTAAAAGTATTGAACATCAGTGGGTGTACAAATAATTTTGCCGCTAACTGTATGTTAGCCTATCAGATGATTTATTTAGTCACTGAGTTAATATTACAACTGTTCTGTTTGATCAAATAAAACATCAGTGTATGTACAATAGCTCTAAAAATTCCCTCCCAACAGTGAAAACATGAAACGTGACAACCATCATGACCACGGGATGATGTGAGTTAGGTCCCCGGCTTTGGTCATGTATCAGCCATCGCGACGACGAGGAAAGACAGAATACGAGCAACTTGGCAAATCTCGCCAAAATCAAAATCAAAGCCCAACCCGACTCCCTAAGATACAGAGCCTGTGTTAGACGTCATCCCCTGAATCCGGGTATCTGTTCCTTCATTTCTCGACAGACGCAGTGTAATACCAATGAAACTATTATAATAATTGTTTTAACACGTTGAGGCAAAGAATATTGGCTCCGTGTTCTTGGAAAATTCAAACGGTGGCAGTAAGCATCCCATTACGATAAAAAATTGTTCAAAGACGTAAATTAACATGAATTCAAGATATGAATTTGGATAATGGGTTGATACTCTATCATCTGAAGATTGACGATGATGACGAATAAACTGAAAAATAATTTAAATGCAAAACTGTACAACCTCATGCGAAAAGTGCAGCGATATTACAAAGTGGTGTCCAAATTTTTTCAGGTAACCACAACTATCAACGAAATTGTTGAGAGGTTCAGGAATTTTAGTTGTCAGATCAGGGATTTATTTTCGGAACAAACTCTTCAGCACAAGCTCTCTCTTCGTGAGAGTTTCGCAGATTACATGGCTTCATTTAAAACGATACACGCAGTTTGATACCTCTCTTCATAAGGGAATAAAAATACAATATTGCAGTTCATTGCATGAAGGGGAAAAGATGTTTTGACTGCATTGATCGTGTCCTGTATTTTATTGGCACATGTACATACATTATGAACCCATGTAGGCTGAAGAATTTGATTATCTGACAACAGAGTTTCTGTGTCCCAACGGACGACCATCCATAATCTGTTAAAGCGAAAAGTTGGCGTTAAAAATATTCTATCATACCAACAGAATACGGCTTAGAAATGTTCATAGGCATATAATAATACGTTCAGATGCTCATGTGCACAGACACTACACTTCAGGGAGGACAATGATACTATTCAGTATACGAACATTGAGCCTAGATTGTGTTCTCTCTAACAGCTAATCAGTTGTACGACCTCACGCATCACCCAAAATTTAAGATCATCTTGGAGGTCGTTACTGATTACTCGATATTTTACCTGAATACTCGCACTTATAAAGCTTACAAAGAGCCAACGTGTTTTGTTCATTCTTCACTCGAGTATTCATTATTATTTACTCAAATATTCACGCATATGGTTCTTCGAATTGTAAATTATCATCCTGACGTATAATTATCATTTCAGATCTCTGAGGAATTTACAGGTGTACCTTTATAGCTAAGGAAGCTTGATGCTTAGCTTGTAGGCAAAGCGAGACTCTCACCATAGCGCTGCTGTTGCTGCAGACCTGTAATTTCCCAAGAATCGATCCAGTCTCCGAGTTGCTTAGGCACTAACATCTTTTTCGCACGACAGCAGCGAACGTCAATTTTGGTCCTGATCACTACCATTCGTGAGGAAAATCCGTAACATGGCCCTGCTGCTTGGCAGTTTATTGAAATGGAAAGTCATAGAATCTAGAGCAAGGCCTTCGAAAAAGTCGAGGAAGAGGGACATTTTCCAAAATAGCTAGACAAAAACACAATATTTCGTTGCTTCTTCATAGGTTTTAAGAGATTTGAGCACGTTTTATAGCTAACAAGTACACTTGAAACACTATTTTCTAATTTAAAAACTTAACTGTTGCACTTAAGGCAAAACTTACACTTGAATAAAACATCGGTTGTTGAGTATGGCGAGTATAGCGAATATGGCGGGTATGATTGACTTATTTCTTGATATTTTTGCTCTTCTTTAAATCGGCACTCTTCCACGAGGCGTGAGAATGTAAGTTTTGTACCAAAGACCGGGATTAGTTTCATAAAATATATTCGTCATATTCATACATGTATACAGCGTGGGGCAAAAAATGCATGTAATCTTTAAATCGCAATAACTTATTTTCTGTTCAGTGGAGAAAATAGATACCACCACTATCGGAAACCTGAGAAAACAATCTATGTAAAAAAGCAACAAATTTTCTAACTGAGCTTCTCTGGCTTCAACGCAGCGCGATAACCAACGGTCGAAATCTCCGTGTATGCTCCGTAGAGTTTCACTGTGTATATGTACCTGCGATTGCTTTCTGCGCTTTCTGCTTTATGTCAGTGATGCTATCTGGATTTATGCTGAAACCCATCTTCTTCACAAAACCCCACAGATAATAATTTAAGAGAGACAGGTCTGGAGATTCCAATGGCCACAGGACGTCTCCATTCCTTGAGGTCTTCCTATTTGAGGTTGTCCACATCGTCCTCAGTTACAATTATGAAGATTTCCTTCTGCTGTCCACTTGTTGAGAATCTTGCGAACAGTTATCCTTGAACCTATATGGAACATCCTCATTGCTTCAGCTTTCGAGTTCGTGATTATTATTGGTTCCACGAGAAACTTGCGTAGGTAAAGAGTTAGCTGTCCCATTTTAAAGTGAGAGGGTGAGACTGTTGAAAAACGAAGTATTAAATACTACATGATGGTAGCCTTTAGGTTCAAATGGCTAGCATAAAAAATACATACTCTGGATAAAAAATTTCTCAGCTTTCCGATGGTAATCGTATTTATTTCCTCCGTTAAACAGAAGAAAATTATTGCAATTTGAACAATGTATCTAATTTTTAGCCCGCTCTGTCTATGTAAAATGTTCCAAGGTTACGGGACCCGAAAAAATACTGACGTACCTCAGTAATTGATTTTTGAGTTTTTCTTGTGGCATCTACAACACAATGCTTAAAATACCTGCAACTGTTGATACATAGATTGGTCATAAGAGCTTAATTTTTGAATTTGGTCAGTTTGTTTTCGGACCCAGTTACGCTAGAACACCCTGCATTAATTATACAGTATGTAAGCATGGTCAACAGGAAGCGATATATTTTCTCAAAATACTTGGTGGACGTGCCTGCTGCGATAATGAACCTCGTCTATGTGGAGCTCGGGATACATTACAAAAGTGCATCGCAAGTAATTTAACTATACGACACACCTAATCGAGCACGCAAGCAACTGTGAAGTAATTATTAAAAATTGTAAGGTAGCTGGTTTCCCTATAACCTAACATAGCCTGAATATAACATTAGCAAGGCATTTAGAGGCACTTTCGCTGCACGTTAGGCAGATACGTTCGAGAGTTACTAGGTTACGGTTGTGATGACGCCGTAGCTGCTACTGGAGAGCAACTTAATCATGCAGCAAGCACTTTTTCTTATCGTTACCTTGTTTGTCTTTGAGTAGTGAGTCGGCGTGCATTTTCTTTTATATACATTATTTTGTCCTGGTACATGCTTGAGTCCTTGGCGATTGGAGCCTCCGTGACGTACCTCAACATTATTTTAGTTTTATCTCGTTTTTAGAACCTATGACGTTGAAATTTTAGTTGCCAGTTGACACAATTAAACAAAGATAGTTCTGTATGGCATTAGGTTAAATCATCTATGGAATCTATCTAAAGTCTTCATCGGATGCCTCATTGAAAGGCTCGTGTCGATTCCTCCTAATGTTTTCTCTAAATCTAGTTAACACTATCCGACGAATATCGTCTGTCGAGAATTAAGTTTTCAAGATGAGTTTCAATTAGATAAAAATTGTGGATACAAGATTGGATGTAAAATTTGGACCAGGCTTCCGTTTATTTTTCCTTCAAATCGCTTGAACTAAGCTACCAGCCCTGCTCTAGGTCAGGTGGACTTATCCCGGTCTTTCTACCGATGCATATTTCCATTCTCTCCTCAGCAGTTTTCTCGTTCCTACTGAAAATATTGGGAATCTTTTCTTACAAATAATATGCTTCAATCATTATTTTACTAACTCATTCTCACTTTTCATTTCTTTACCAAAAAGAGTAATATAATGCTTGAAGGAAGCAAGGACGATACTGAACGTCAAAACTAAATTCTTCTCTGAATTAGGAATATTTTTAATCAACAATACCAACTCATCATGACTACATTAGTGGATAGATTTTGAAGAAAATATGTGCGTTAAAAATGTATCAAACATACGATGAATTGAAAAATTATAACCCTCGTAATATAAACGTTGAAAGCTCGTCAATTAGCACTTCTTTTTCCTATAAATTTCGCCTCAGAAACTATTAGCTACTCACATAGTCATAATACAGCTATATATGATCAACAGATTACTTCCACACACGAATCTACAGATTACTCCAAAAATGGGTGGTCAAACGCGAATAAAAAATTGTATTAAAATCCACGGCACGAAAGCTACAATGTGCGTGCGATGCATGCCTTCCACTTAAAGTTTCAAAAACACAAAAGACTTAGAAATTAATCACAAAACATGACTCAAATATTAAATTATCCTTTATTAGATTACTTTTATCAACTTCTTCTGAAGCTAGATCAATGAGCACCCTAATGACCAAGATAATTCAATTTTACAGTACAGGAGCAGGATGAGATTGTGCATAATAACGACGAGATTAATATGTCACTCAAAGCAAACCTCTCGAAATGCCTCAAACTCAAGTGAGCTAAAAATAGAATCACATAGAACAGCAAGCAATTAAGGGTCTTTAGTAAGGTCATGTTTTGTTGAGTACGAAAAATCTGCTCAAAATAAATGGCGTACTCGAGGAAACACGCCATTGAAGCCCTGGCAGATCCCGTCAGCAGGCTTCCGAGTGTTTACTCAAAGTTGATGGAATTAACGGGTCACCTTGACACGAACAAACGAAATAAAAACAACATTCACAGCACGAGAGATGGAGGCGATGATATTGGATTTCAGAAATTCATGTTCTTAACGATGAAGTAAATCAGAACATGTACCAAGATATGGGGAAATTGGATAAAAAACAGGTGGAAGAACTTCATCGTAACTCATTAAAAGAAGAAGCGAAAGAACATCTTTTCAAAAATTAGCATAACTGGGAAAACTTTTTTCAAGAATTTTCCCTCTTTTGCGGTCACTGCGGCAATCAAATATGGGAGCTCTGCTCTAATTGAAACGATGATCGAAAAATTACTACGCTTAGTATAGAAATTTCTTTCCTGTTTGTATTTGGATTTCCGATGGAATTATTTTTACTCAAATATTATATAGGAACATTAATAAAAGGCCAACGAAAAACTTATTTGTCCATCTAAACCATTCTGACCCTTTAAATACATTTGGTTCAATCCAAACCAACAAAAGTGAACTAACAACCTCTTGTTTTTAATCCTTTCATAAAACATTCCTTCTAAATTTTATATCAATCGCTTATTCAAATGATCCTGCAAATCGTATAACAGAAAATTTTGAAGTCATTTTTAAGAGAGTTGTAGCCATGTTACAATAAAAGTACAGCGAGAGTTATTATCTTTCTATCGATCTAAGAATGGAATAGACTATGACAACAGGAAGCAGCCGTTTCTTCCATTGGTGGACTGTTACCCAAGTCTTATGCCGTGTAAAGTAAAGATCTTAATCATAGTGCCGGCTTAGTGTAGTGCCGGGAGCGTGTATCTTATCCAATATTTGCTTACGTTTTTTTTTAATATCTTCACAGCAGAAATGATATTTTCGGGCAACTGGTTACAGGTTCCAGCATTTTAATTGGAAAGTTTATCTCAAGATGCTTGAAGTAAGTTATTATTAGTTTTTTAGCCGTTATTTCTGGTTCGCTCGTTATCGTACGTGTCAAAAAAGCCCTTCTACAATAAATTTTTTAGAGCCTTTGAAATATTCATAGGGTTCGATGAGTTGTCTTCAAGGACATGTTGCTCTGTACTGAATTTTCTTCATTTTGTTTATGTTTTTCCGCAGTATAGGAGAACAAATTCTCTTTAGACTCACTAGAACTCACTGATGATGATGTAGTAACGAATATTAAACAGCGTCGCAAATTAAGAGCGTATCAAATGCGTTCCAACAACAGAAGCTAATAAAATAATGACTCTGTGAGACTGAAAATACATCGACGGAAACCACATGGACGGCACTCTTACATGAAAGGTCAACTACACAAAAAGCATGCATCTTTCCTAGGACAGAATGAAGGGAAAAGATATAATCATCTAATTAAAAAACCTAACACGCAAAGGACGTCCCACAACCTAATCAATCACACAATAGTACTCAGGGTACCACTAAAGAACACAAACGTCCGCTAGTTATGCTGGTGAAGATAAACGCCTAATGAGAATGTGCTCCAGAGATTCCAAATGTGAGGCGACACAGCAGCTGGATACGCATAAGCAGTGAAATTAACCAATTATTTTAATGGTACACACCATTGTAGTCAGTATTGGACAGTTGCACCGCAATTGCGATCGCAACATTTTTAATTGCGGTTGCGTTGCAACTATTTTTGAAGAGTTGCAAATTGGGTTGCTGTGCAACTATTTCGAGCAAATTTCACCGCAAGCCGCAACCGAAATTTTGATAAGTGTAAGTCGAAAAAATATTTTAAAAAATACTCCTAATAAATAAAAATAAATATCTTAAGCAAATAATAAACAAAAAAATGGCCTTGGATATCAGGAGTATCGCAACCATATCTTCCGAGAGCAGCATCATGGAATTTGAGACAGATGAGGATTTCTTCTACTCTCTATCCAAAAATGATGAGCGCACCAACAAGAAAAAAGATACTTCAAATGAAATAAAGGAAATGTTGTTAGAGCCTATCATTAATCGGTCCAAGCACCCAGCTATTCATCCGGCCATGTTTCCCAACAGTAACTATATTTCGTGCTTCATAAAGTTCAATACTTCCATTCTCTCAAGCTCTGAAGTTGAAAAGCTTTCTTCATTCAGCAAAGAAATATTGAGACCTAAACGTGCTCACCTTGCAGACAGACACTTCGAAATGCTTGCATTTCTGGAAGGAAATCAATGGTAAACCTAAACCAGACCATTTAAATGAATTTGCACAACTACGTAGAATAGAATGAGGCTATAGGAACGAACCTTTTGGCCCATTCTTGGGTCGGATAATTACTTCAATAATTATTCGGTTGTATACCCAAGTCCCATGCCGTATTTCTAGCCGCGTCAACCATGTCGGCAGCGGGATTCGAACCCGGGTCTTCCCGCTCGAAAGCAGACTCGCTCACCAGTCGACCAAGCTGGTGATAGTCGACCAAGCTGGTGACAGTTTTACACAGTACACAGTTTTAATGTTTCCTAATGAAGAAATTAGCAATACTAGAAAGTAAAATATCGGAAATATTAATTTGCGTCGAGAACAAAAATAAGATCTAAACTCAATAAACAGAAAAACCATTTGAAATCCTCTGACTTATCACAGTCCCTCTTTGAGCCAAAAATATTCCCTTTTTGAAGGATTATTCATTAGTATTTCTGTATGAGCATAAGACGCTCAATATTTTTTAAGGACTTTTGTTATTTAATGGTTGCGGTTGCGAATTACGGCTGCGACCGCAACTTTTGAGCATGTGTTGTAGCGGTTGCGATTGCGATCGCTACTATTTTTGGTGACTTGCAGTTGCGGTTGCGCCGCAGTTATTTTCCAATTGCGTGCCCAACACTGATTGTAGCGAAGGAACAATACGTCATACCTAAATTATCGCTCCCCGTCAAAATGTTTAGAACCTACACAAAAATTTGCTAAACTATAGTTTTTCTACGATTGAACATAATTTTCTAAAGTTCATGGAGTTAAAAATAAGTGCTTTTTTCAACAACCAGCGTTAAACTGTACTTGAAATCTTCAATATTCTTCTTCTCACATTCTTCATGAGCTACAAAATCTTCCTGTATAAGTACAGACTGTTGTCCCCAGACAAGGTTAGTGTCTCGGTTCACCATGTTTAACTCATTTAAAGCAGCAGAGGCAAAGTTTCAAGCTTCCTCGAACTCGTTTAGCATCGCAATGGCTTAAACCTTAAGAAAAAACGGAAAACAGCGGTGCCTGTTCGACACTGGCAGAAACTTAGCGCATAAAATGTGAATTTTAGCGCTTCTCTAGTATTAGACCGCAATCATATAATGTAGTGTTATGAACAAGAAGAATAATAAGTTAGTAAAATCACTGAAATATTCGACGATTTCAGGCGCAGGGAATCTTGTTATTAAAGGCATGATAAAAGTTCAATTATTTCATTAGGTCTAAGTACAGGGTGGTGCATAAGTAACGCACCCTTTTAAAAAATTAATAATAAATAAACTATGAAAGGTATAACGATGGGGACAATTGCAAACGACAGAGGAACTCTTAAAGTTTATTTACATGTCGTATCCTGTTTACAGATACCCAGTGTATATTGCGGTAATAAATCTTTAAAATTTACCTTCAAAATGGTGCGCTACACGAAAGAACAACGAGCAAAAATTGTTGAACTCTACTTTTCATGTAATAGTTCAATTATTGCAGTGCAGAGAAATTACGAGAACATTTTTAATGATGGAAGAAGTCTTGATAAAAACACATAAGTTCAACGGTTCGCGGCCTTCCAAAGCGCCGTTTGTCTACTGTTGATACGGTTTCTTTGAATTTAGAGACCATTGTTTTTATGCAATTTTTATCAGGACTTCTTCCATCATTAAAAATGTTCCTGTAACTTCTCTGCACTGCAATAATTGAACTATTACATGAAAAGTAGAGTTCAACAATTTTTGCTCGTTGTTCTTTCGTGTAGCGCACCATTTTGAAGGTAAATTGTAAAGATTTATTACCGCAATATACACTGGGTATCTGTAGACAGGATACGACATGTAAATAAACTTTAAGAGTTCCTCTATCGTTTGCAATTATCCCCATCGTTATACCTTTCATAGTTTATTTATTATTAATTTTTAAAAGGGTGCGTTACTTATGCGCCACCCTGTACTTGAGTTTTGACCTAAACATGAATAGAATAGAATAGAATAGAATTAGGCTATAGGAACGAACCTTCTGGCCCATTCTTGGGTCGGATAATTACTTCGAAAATTATTCGGTTGTATACCCACACTGATGACTGTGTTCGGTTGTATACCCACACGATTGACTGTGGCAACACAATATCATTTAATTCTGCGGTCTACAGGGTGTCCATAAAGTCTATTTACAATTTTAAAAATTTACTATGAATGCAATTAAGAAAATATTTTATTCAGATTTGTTCTATTGTATTTAGTGTTCATTAAAGTTTTTCATATAATTTTTTTATTTGTGTGTTTCAGGGATCCTGTTTGTAAAAGAGGTGCCGTTGAAACTTTGAGAGACTTTTTTTAAGAAACTATGGACACCCTGTATATCTTGATCCCAATACTGAATCTTAAAACTTAACAATCTTTGATTTTGCATTCCTTGAAACCTGAATTAATGCCCATTCCAATTTTGGAATCATCGTTAGTTCCTCAATTTTTCATTTCGCAGTTGTAGCTTATCGACAGGCGTTTTTTAATTCTTTACAATTAAACTAGAATGTCTACAAATGATAGCCGATCTAGAATGAAAGAAATATCAAGTTTAGTCGCTGCAGCTTTCAATGTTCTCTTTGTTCATTAAAGCCATCATAGGTTAATGCTAATTGGATTGGTTTCCTAATTGCAATCAGGGCCCTTAGGAATTTGTCCAGCATTTTATACCAGTGACTTTAGTACAGCAAGTTACTTCGGGTGATTTTCTCAGCGTGTAATATGATGAACGAGCAGCAGTGCTGAACAAAATGTGTTACAAAGCTTGAAAATCTTGACATACGAAGTATAGGTAAACTTAAACGAGAAAGTTCGATAATGCTATTACGCGAGTATGGCGACCCAATCCATACCCTTCCGCAATACAACATACTGGCCACAATCAAAGTTGCTTTATATACTTTCGACTGACAGAACTCTCGATTAGCCGGGCTTCCAGTTACAGGAGTGAACTTATCGAGTCGCTGTGCAAAACGCAGTTCACGGCTCTCCTCGTGTCAGAACTCGCCGGCGTCACGCCCCGCAACAAGTAATTATCCTTAAAGCGTACTTTTTAATCATTGAACCGTTGTTCTGTTCCTTCTCGGCTTATGAAATAAAACGACGGGGGAACACGTTTTTAGCAGGTAACCAGCATCTCCTTAAGTGTTTAGCAGGTTATTAGTAGGCAGTAAAGGCTGGAAAGAAATAAACGTGTCATGAACCCTTAATATTTGATTATTGGTATACTGTCAGGATGTTACCGTAAAAATCAGCAGGTTATCAGTGGATACAAGTGAGCTACTAATGAGTAATTAGTTGAGCTTTCACAGACTTCTGGAGGATATGTGTTACGATATTGGAAGACCCTTGCAAATGCATTGGTGGGGCATCAGTGAAGCGACAGCAGGACATCAGAGACCATTAGCACGGCTTATGCATCGTATTAGCAGGGATTAGCACGGCTTATGCAGCGTATTAGCAGGGTATTAGCACGGCTTATGCATCGTATTAGCAGGGATTAGCACGGCTTATGCAGCGTATTAGCAGGGTATTAGCACGGCTTATGCAGCGTATTAGCACGGCTTATGCAGCTTATTAGGATGGTTTATGCAACGTACTAGCAGGGTATTAACAGGATGTCAGCACGCTAATACAGTGTATAGTAGGGAATCGGCACGTCATTAACAGCTATCAGCAAGACAAACACATGGAATCAGTCTAGCATCAAAATGGATCAGATGAGTTTTCTGGCCTTTGATTGGAAATTATGTTCAATTATATTTACGACGCAATAATGAGATTCAGTCTCGAGTTAATTCCTAAGTGTTGCCTCCCCACGGTTTTCATTTGTTCTCATGCGTGGCTTTCCTCAAGTATAGTCTGATCTGTGTCAGGCTTTACGAAGAGTGGAGGCCATTTCTCGTGTCCCAACAGTCCTCTAGCAAATAATGAGCGCAAGCATATTTGTGCTCTGTGTTTAAGTTTTCTAAGTCAGTGATAATTATAATGTTGTTAAGCTAGTTGTTCTGCAATGTCGGAAATAATGGAAGCCAAACCTGCATCCTATGCAATAACTTACGGCAATATGTTGCAAATGTTATTTTTTGTCATATTCTTGCTGCCTTACAATTCATGTGTTAATGACCTTACTCATTTGAATTTCAGTTAAAAAAGCCAATTGTTTTCTGAAGTTTTTTGTACTTATTTCAGTAGATTTGTCTGTACCACAACTCGTAAAGGTTTCTTAAAGTTTGTTAACAAGACTTGACCTACAAGCCAGGTTAACAACACTCAAGTGCTTTCCCAGCCTCACTTGCTTCATGATAACATGGGCCGTGACAGAAAAAATGTGCTTTGATAGAGTGTCCTCCTGTCACTCTGCAGAGTAGACAAGAATTTGTGCGCAGAGTAGGGTCCAGTACCAAGACGACCAACCCCAATCCACTATCTAATCTAATCTAATACTAAGAATGACCGTCGTGTGTTTATATATTTATTTATATACTTATTTATTTATATGTTTCGTGTCACTTTCAAAATAATTACAGAGATCCATAGCATTATATACTCGAGTCCGTATCGTGGATGCCGAGTTCGGCAGGGTATTGCCCTATGATTCGGGTACAGTGTATCCGAATATGACACGAATTGCAATTGCGTAGTTTTCAATTGCAGCAGTAGAAAACTACGTGTCTTAGTTTTTACTAGGAATGTTATCATTAAAGAAATACTTAATTAAAACGTTTGTCCTTTGTAAATATATATAAAACTAAATACATTGCATTGTGTTGTTATATGTAAACTATATATTAATACGCTTAAAACTAAGTTCGTGTGTAACGTTCCTCATTATTATGAAGGCACCGTGACTGGCGGCATCGTGTCTACGAAGATACTATATATGAGGGGTCGTATTTGACTTCGTGGCTGGAGATCAAGAAGAATAATTAGTAACTAATCAGTAAACGAGATTGTGAAAGTACCAATAAATATTATCATCCCATTATTTATTAAGCTACTCACACTGCGTTCGCCCTTCACAATGGAGCGGAGGAGAGAATTAGCCAGAGAGAGACAAAGAAGATTTCGAGATAGACTAAGAACGGAAGAAAGGCAATCTATTCGAGATATGAACAAGAACTTTATGGCACGAAGAAAACAAAATATGAATGCCACGGATAGAGAACATGAATTGGTGGAAGCTAGGAATAGAGCAGCTGAAAGAAGAGCTCGCATGACTCAAGAAGAAAGAGATGTTTACTTGAACGATTTAAGAACTCGTTACCAGGAAAGAAGAACGAATATGAGCCAAGAAGAAGTAATTGAGCATAATTCAAATATAAGAGCACGAAACCAAGAACGAAGGCTGAAGACAATTCAAATAAATAACGAAAAATTTAATATAGGTCTCATGAATGTCAAATGTCACTTCTGTTCTGCTTTTAGATTTCAAGGAGGTCGATGTAGTGTAATGTTCATGATATACTTTCATCATGTATATTTAACCACTGACAAATTTGGTTAAAACATTGATGATCCATGGGCCGTATAGCATCGACATTGAGTTAATCGTGTAATCTACACGGGTTTCTGCTAGTTTTATTTAATATCTTTCCAACAGTATTTGCCATCATTTTTGATGGCACGGGTATTATCACAAAATCTCTGCCGTCATTTTTGACGGCTTGGTATACTAGTATAATAATACACAGTTTGCTTGATCCGTCTCTCTGTCACGCTCTTAAGGATTTAGATAGGAGGAAATTCGGTAAGGTATACATGTATTGTAAGAATTGTATTGTGGATACCAAAGGCACATCCTTCAATGTGAAAACTCCTTCGCAAAGCCCGCGTCCGCTGGCAAATCAAACTAAAAAATTCAGAGAAAAACATGGAAATTCTCACGTGTGGGTCCCCAAATTATATTATAATGTGGGTATAACTGTGATGCTAGAATCATCGTTTATTTCATCAACTGAATTGCCTTGCCTGAATGCGTGGAATAAGGAAATTTGATAATATTTCAAACTTTCAGCTGCTCATAAATTGAAACGCAAATCCTGGGCAACAATCTATCCAACAACTGTTCTCCTCAGTTATATTTTTGATCTTTGCACTTAGCGCCTTCTGTTATCATTAGTGATGTTTATGCATTCATCCAGAAACGTGTATTTGTTCCAAATTATGTCAACCATGAATTGAGTATTTGTATATACCCTTATACTGAGATTAATTCTATCTCCCATTGCCTCTTTTTTTTAAGAGAATGTTCTAGCTGCTGTAGCTATGAAGAATATGTTTCTTCCGACATTGAGCCCGCTAAATCAGTGCTACTTCAGTGGTGGTTCTCGGACCGTTGTCGGTATAAATATTACTGATGTAAATTATTATTCCAAAAAACATTACTGGTCTCTGACCCACTATAAGTAAACCGCATCAGACTGTTTAAGAAGCACTGCCCTGAACGATGGCATAGGTTCCTTGATTTACTGCATGCATTTGAACTCATGGTCTAAGAGCCCTTGAATATTTCAGAGATTATTTGACCAGCTCTGTTGTTTGCTTCACCACCGAAAGATAACAGGTATTCGTCTATAAATATTTCTTGTGGATAAACACTTTTGAGTAAGATATCTACTGAAAACTCCTTTTCGGTGCAGCTCTGTTTAGTTCTATTTCTCAATATAATAATTTCTTTCATTTTTAAATTGTATCTATGTTTCCAGATTACATCCAGAGGGTAAAGTACACACCCAAGAATAAAACTACGAAGAAACTGCGAGTTTCCCTGACCTACAACTTACGGGCCAGGCCTGCGCACAAGGCACAAGCAGGACATTAGCAGGTTATCAGCAGCGCATTAGCGGGTTATCAGCAGGGCACTAGCGGGTTATCAGCAGGGCACTAGCGGGTTATCAGCAGGGCACTAGCGGGTTATCAGCAGCGCATTAGCGGGTTATCAGCAACGCATTAGCGGGTTATCAGCAACGCATTAGCGGGTTATCAGCAGGGCATCAACCAAAAAAAGCAAAACATCGGCACGATGTTAACAGGTCATCAACACGACAATAACAAGGCGTCAGCATGGACTCAACAAGGCATCAGCAAGGCATGAGAAGAGCATTAGCACTGCATCAAGAAGACAAAAGTTGGGATTCATCAGAACAATATGAGGGCAAGAGAAGAGCATGAAGCAAGTATCAGAGGCAGCCTGCAGCCTCGTCAGAGCTCACTCACGTCAGTTGCAAATATGACCATGAGCCACGACAGGGCGAAGGGCGTCATGGTGAGCAGCAACGTCATCTTACGGCCCAGATTCACCAGCAGGCCTGAGAAGAAGCCGCCTCCTATGCACCCTGCAATTAAAAAGAAAAAGTCGTTTACTTTCCACTGAAAGTGTTTTATGTAAAGTATCTCATATTATAGCAACACATTTTTATGTATATTTTTCAATAATAAGTTAATTATGTCTGTATTTCATCAATGACCCCTCAGTTGAGGTAAAACTTCAGTAAAATTTTATACGAAAATTATAGCACTGCAATATTCCGAAATTGCATAGTATGTTGTGAAACATAAAGCAAACGCATTCTTTGAGTATCCATATTGAAAAATGAGATCAGCTGACATCTAATATTTTGTGTACTACAATACTTCGTTTTTATTTTATTTTCTATGCATATTTTTATGCATATTTTTATTGTGTATACTCTGTACTGTGTACACGACAGATTTACTCCTACAAGAACGAAGTCTCTACATTACAATAATAGACAACTGGAAGAGGAAATTTAATAATATTCAAACATATTTGAGTACAATGCACGGAGTTACAGTGGTAAGATTCAATAACCTGCCGCCTATGAAAAAAATCTTGAACCTTGGTAACCTAGTGAAACGTGTTCCACTAGACCAGAACATGCGTGAGAATAGTGCACCTACCCATGAGAAAAACATAAGTCTCCCACACTCCGATGTCTACACCGAGGATGATGCCAGGGTGGATGGCGAAGATGTACGCCAGGGCAAAGCCACAGGCGAGGGGCCCCAAGCAACATGAGAACGTTACGATAATCTGGAGGAGGCAGTATAAATTAGAACAGGTGTTTACGAGGTACGCATTAATTTGTCGAATTGATTTTGAAAAAGTCTTGGAACATCTTAAAAAAGTAGTTATAGTGAAACCAAACACTATACCAGGCAGTAAAGTGCAGTTGAATAAAATAATGCTAAAATTAATTTTTGAATAAGTTTAAGGTGAATATTACTTTGCTTTGATAAGTTATTACTGTGGAGTGACTAACAGATAGTATGCTTAAGCAAGGCAATTACCTTTCTCCACAATTTCTCGTAATCAACATTTAATAACAATACCCTATCTTGCCTGCTACATAAGTTTATACGCAAATATGTTCTTTCTAAAACAGTAGGACTGGAACATATACGAGATTTAATGAGCATTTGTGAAGCAGAAATGTAAATATAAGGATAACTGCCTAGTTCTGAGAATTGCTCGAACAACCAAATCTTTTTCGGGAAAACTTTGTGTTCGACAAACGCTATCTTGCACTTTATGAAGTGTCATGAAAGTGAGGAAACTGAAGAATTAAATGTTTTTTACATTTCTCTATGAAATGATACCAGACTGCCGTAGCCATACTTCAATTTCATTTCGGGACAGATATGAAATACCAAAAACATTATTTGAAAACAACTCTACCAAAAAATTAACATGATATTTCAAGTGTTCGTTCGAGGGGTCTTAGTAAGTTTTAGCTCAGGTCAGGACACAAAAAATTATACCTTAAACTGAATGCCTCTTGAGGCAATTGAATGCCTTAGAAGCAAGTAAGGCTAACTCAAGTCAAGCTATCAATGAAAAGTCCAAAGGACATGAAAAAAACTCCAATCGCTTAATGACTCCACAAATGAAAGCTTTTACTTCTACTGAGGAAAGTCCATGCGCTCAATACACACAAAGCGATTTCAACGGAATTAACTTTCCTCTGATGTGATCGACAGTATTGGCGTTTACACAAATAAATTAGTTTGTAAACCACAAAATTACTCTACCTTTCGAGTGGAATAGCAGGCTACTGCAAATGATCGTACAGAGAAATTCAGAGTGAAGATTTTTTAAAGTACATTCATTAAAATACAAATACGCATTTTATTTTAAACTATAACACTTCGCATCTATACAAAATGAAAGTTAGAGTTTGATGAGTTATACAAGAAGTACAACACGTTAGCCTAGAAGTTTTATAATGTTCAATATGAGTACATACACAGCACAAAAAGTAACTTAGTAAAAAACTTTATCCGTATGTAATTCATAACGACAGAAAAAAAATTATGAGTAGTAGCCACATTGATGTTCTGCTACCTAGGCTTTGACTGTTTCCTCAATTGTACTGCTAGCTTCTAATTCAATAAATGTACTTCAGCAACTGCATAAATTACTCATTTTATATCTAAGTCACTTTAATGACAGTAAGAACTCAAGCTACATGTACAATCAACTAACTCGATACATTTTGACCAGCTCCTGTTTATGTTTAGCTATTGTCGGTATGCACTAAACAAAACAACTCATCCTATAATACTAGCCATGAACACCACACACTGCAAACTGGTCATAAGCAAATATCCATTTAAGCGATACATAATAGCTGAACTCTTGAACTACTATTTTATCATATATTCCACGAAAGAAACACACACACACACTGATACTTAAAAACACTAGTTCAATACAGTACATACAGCACGTTTGTGTGGCATCTTCCTAAGATGAAGAATGGATTTCGAAAATCAAAAACGCAAAAGAGCATGTTAAGCTACCACCAGCTTGGTCGACTGGTGAGCGAATCTAGTTGCGAGCGGAAAGACCCGGGTTCGAATCCCGCTGCCGACATGGTTGACACAGCTAGAAATACGGCATGGGACTTGGGTAAACAACCGAATAATTATCGAAGTAATTATCCGACCCAAGAATGGGCCCAAAGGTTCGTTCCTATAGCCTCATTCTATTCTAGTAGTCCTTGCTAAAGTACATTTTAAGTAAACCTCTCACTATACTAAAACAATAATACACAGAAGCCTCAATGCCGATCACATAAGGAGTAAAAATTATTTTTTAGTTTAGACCAGTTTTTCTCAAAGTTTTTTCAATCACCGCCCCTTAGGACACTATTTGATTTTCAACCGCCCCCCAATGATTATATTACTGTATATTATACAGTAATATACGCCCCCCAATCAAGACGTACCCTCCTACCGCCTCCTTGCATTTCCTCAACGTCCCCAGGGGGGCGGTACGGACCACTTTGAGAAACGTTGCAGTTGTTGAAGTTGTTCTCTAGATTAAAAAAACTTGTCAAATACAATTTTAATTCATGTGTCATCTTATGATAAAAAATTACCTAAAACAAGCAGCGTTTCAATTCAGTCTACGACTTTGGTTTCTGACCTAATCGGAGACATTTCACTTAGATCGTCCTAATTTATTCGGCATTAAGATATGGATCAAAATTTGTAACAAAATTACCAGATATATTCCTAGAACATAGTTCCATTCGATAATAATTTCCGAAGCATATCAAATAATTCCAATAAACTTCATGAATTCAAGAGTTTGTGCCCATGTGTTTGTGTATAAACGAAAGTTATTTATTGTTCGCTTGTATTGAAGTGATTAGTCAATAAATCCGATAACTTAGGCATTGGCATTTGACTGTGCACGACGAGCACTAAAGGAGATATGCTTGTACATGCAAGTTTGCAACTTTAAGGTGCATTAGCGAATCACGGGGCAGAGTTCAGTGTATCAATGCAGTGCAAGAGCCCCACGGCGGTCTGGGGGCCAGCGAGCGAGAGTAGCGATAGGAGGAAACTTCTACTGAGGCTCGTGACAACTCGGCTGCGCAAACCTACTTGACGAAAATGTTCTCAAAGCTTAAACACGAGTTCCGATTTCACGTATTAATACTTTCATTGACGAGATTTTAGCAGCGTCAGAACTGAAAATCAACTTTGTCAGCAATTGATGTACTCCTCTGACATAACTGTCACTCCATGGAACGTGAAGGAAACAAATGAACGTCATTTTCATTATAACTTAGGGCGAGGTAAAAGTTCCGAATGGCGAACTAATTATTGCTACATATTGTAAATTTATCAGTTCAAAGACAATGATAGAGCGAGAAGAAATTGAATATGATTCTAATGAAGAAATTGAGAAGCAGTTGTAACCTTGCATTAACTGAAAATGTACACGAATGAAAGCTAGTGCTGGTTTTTCTAGGAGCTGAACAGAATAAGAAAAGCAAAGACGCTCAGTTTCACTGCGAACCTTTTGTTGTTCAGGCGAGTTAGAACAACAATGTTAATATTTTTTAAACCCGAACTCTTCAACCACGTAGCACATTTTTCATCACCTGAGAGCAGGAAACGTCAGTGTTGTGAAACACAAAAGAAATTTGAAATGAATGCAAACATGTAATTTTTATGAATCCTGCTTTCAAGTATCAGAAACGGCCTTTGCTGCCAAAATGTCCAATTTTAAATCATATTGTAATTTGTTTATTCTAAATTATTAAATTAACAACATGATCGTATGAGGGATTTTATTTATTCAACTACTTGTAATTGAAATGACGGGGCGTTTTATAGCATATTCAGTACATTTGATACGTTTTAAACAGTAATATTAACTCGTTGGCGGACAGTTACGAGTAAGCCTGTCTTTGATCAGATCGACAAGTCGACGCTAACCGTTAACAGGTTGAAGTTACGTGAGCAAAGCCAGTTTGGTTCTTGAACTTCATAAGATATACCTTTTTGAGCACCCGGTCGGTGAAAACAATAAGATTTTTCATGGAATTCACAGCCCTATAGCCCATCTGAAAAATTATACTGAAGCAATCAATCTACAATTATAAGATTATTAGCTGTTCGCAATAAAAAATTATTGCCTAAACTTCAGCGCTCTTCAGTACAACTGCAAAATATATATGACGTGGCATTCAATAGTATTATTTGAGGCAGTAGTTTAACTTAAGGCCTCAAAAAAAGCAAAGGCCAGGGTTTTTGTTACTTCATGTTACTCAACATATGCTTTCAAGTAAAGATTTCTCGCAGCTTCAAAAAAAATATTAAGCTATGTACCACAAAATATTTCCATGCACCTTAAAGAAGGTTCCAAAAAGCAAATGTAGCACTCCTTTATCACCCACGCATGTCACTCTGCTTCACGAATATCACACGCCCGTGGGTTGAAAACTAGAAAAGAACATTGTTTTACAAGACTGTAGCCGCAGGAGGCAATTAGGACACCTCTCCCTGATGAAAACCGCCGATATTTTGCTAAGGCACACTCGTAAGCAGCGACGCGGTTTGCTCAGCTGCATGTGAATCAACTGGTAATTTTCTAACCTAATTACTACGAGGAAAAAAGCGATACGCCCTCAGCGAAAAGTACATGATGCAATAAAGTTTTGTCGAGACAAAATAACTAATTGGGTGAAGTTTCCAAGGGAGCTCTAACAGTGAAAAATAAACTACAGCCGTGAAACACTACTGTCTCTCGACCAGGTAACGTCACCTTCAGTGAGTGGGAATCACATCAGCAGAACCTGAAGCTGATTGAATTTGGGCAAGCGCCCGACTCTACATACGAAGATTTCACCTTTCAAAACCTTGAAGGGTGAACGAGAAAAACAAGAAAAGCTTATTAGGCTTCTAATTTTCTTCTGTCTTGCTTTTCTCATATTTCTCTAATTCATTCTGCCATAAGGAACAAAACTCAATAGTAGCACTTCTTCCATAAAAATAATAGAAAAGTATTAGCTAGTAATCATTTGGTCTATGTATTAAATTATCATCTGGATTCAAACTTTCATTTTTTATCATTCAATATAGACGTAGGAATAATTTTTTCCTGTCCTGCTACGGTAGAGTTGTTGATTAATCAGCGACACAAAATTAGCTTTGATGTCTCCGGCTAAATAAATTTTGCTACGCTGGAAATACTTTTCTTCCAGCGACCAATTTTTTACGGGGCTAGTGAACTAAAAGGTTCTGGAGTTTCTGATACGATACAGATGAACAAGCAAGAGAAAAAACTGTGAATGACGTTTAATGTCAGATATAGCTTTTCTTCTTTAATTTGATTTACGTTAGGGAAAAGAAAATGTATAAATCTAAAAAAAACTTATTCCACAAAATTTCAGGGCTGTATTTTCCATTCAATCCGTTTAAGACAAACAGCTGCCTCAAAATCAGAAGTGTTTTTTACCTTATGCTTCTTATTCAGTCATCATAACTGTAGAAACAGGAGTTGTGGGCTCCACAAATACCATCTAAAAATGTTTTTTAGGGGAAAACAATTTAAGTTCAATGATTCTCTGTCCAAATTAAATGCGTAGAATTTGGATCATCTGATATGGATAGAACAGATAGACACTGTCCACAATAACGATGATCTACAAAAACTCCAGGTGGAAAATCACCACTCAGAATAACGTGGAACACCAACACTGAACACAACAGGAGCAACACGACCACTGAACACAAGAGGAGGAGCAACACGACCACTGAACACAAGAGGAGGAGCAACACGACCACTGAACACAAGAGGAAGAGCACCACCACTGAACACAACAGGAGGAGGAGCACCACCACTGAACACAACAGGAGGAGAAGCACCACCACTGAACACAACAGGAGGAAGAGCACCACCACTGAACACAACAGGAGGAGGAGCACCACCACTGAACACAACAGGAGGAGCACCACCATTGAACACAACAGATGGACTTGCTACCGTGTGGAGCATGCCGTGCAGAGGAGCATCTCTCTCGTCAATTAGGTAAAGAGTTGCACCTCATCCTCATGATGTGATTCCGTTAGCGGTAATCGCAGCACTCAAGCCGAGGGCTGCCACCGCTCCCTGCAGTGCTCCCGTCGCTTCTCGTTACAGCCAATAATACGAACTTCGCCTCTGATTTATAGAAAGCTAACGAGTTATAACGCTTAGCAGCTTCTGTATTATATTGCACAGTTTTAGCTGCGTAATTTCAGTACATGTTACGACCCTGGAAATAAAACCATTTTAAAAAGACAAGGTATTACTAGGTTCTTATTCTAATAGTAATTAAAGATACACACGGGAGTAATATCGAGTACTATGCTTTGAAAGAGTTCATATCACAAAATACGTGGGCGTCATTCGCGTTGGAGTGAATCTTGTTAGAAGGCTCGGCTATGCAAACTGCAAAACGCAATCCAGCACCTTATATATATATATATATATATATATATATATATATATATATATATATATATATATATATATATATATATATATATATATATATATATTATATATATATTATATATATATATGAATTATCTTCTCCTGACAGTACCAAATTTTTCGAATTATTGGAGTTTATAAAAATGTGACCATTCAGATATTCACTTCCAAGATAGGGTTTTTGCAATAACTATAAGAAGCGTTTGACCCACACGCTCAAGCAGAAAGCAATACAGAAATTTATCTGAAATATTTACGGTTACAGGAGATATGATACACAGTCCGTTCATCTTACCATCAAATGTACGCTCCACAAAAGACACCAGCAGCTCGAATTAACAAAGCCTGCTAAATTGGACTAATCCCATACTCCCCCGTGCGTGCTCATTGTCATCATAAACCACAAGTCGTGTTTTTCTGAGTAAAATGTTGCTCTCTATATGGACTGGAATGACACTGAGTAGGATTGTTTTGTAAGCAACCATGAGTACTGATTAATGCAAGAAAATGCTACAAAGGTAGACATTATTAAGTGGTTTGGTACATAATTTTGATTAGGATGCCAACTAAAATTGTCAATTACGATCAAACAATAGGGACATTGCTAGCTCGAAGATATGTACATCATTTTAGTAGGAAGGTAAGTAGATAACTACAATCGTAAATACTGGTAGGTTATCAGAATATTTCCTAACGTACATAGAGGAAAAATGTGACGGACAATGTTAGCGAACTTAATTAATTTACATTTCTGGTTGCATTTGATCTTATATTTTACATTTATCAGGACAAACGAACGTCTGCTCACTATTTCACATACGGATTAGGTTTGTTTTTTTAGAGTCAACTATCTTAAGAAAAGGGATGAAAAATGGTTTCTATTGCTACATCTCTTTGAAGTTATTGCTGGAAATACACATAGGTACTCGTATCTTTTGTGAATAATACTGATCAACAATAACAAATGCTTATTTTCAGTAGTAAATCTTGTGCTTTAATGTAAGGATGGAATTATTTGAAAATCAGTGGGTTCGCTAGAGTTTCCACTCAATTATTGCAGTCATGACAGTGAATTGCAAAATAGATTTAGTGCAAGGGGCACTGCAAAAGTTCAAAATTTGAGTGTATCAGTTGGCATTGCCTGCTACAGACGGCATAAGAAGGCGAGTCAGACTTCGTATAAAAGAAGGAATGAAGTGAGGACACTAAGGAAGTACAGACAAAGGAACTCGGCAAGTTGGGTTACGTCCACGACACTGATCCCTCTCACAAGAAAAACAAATACAAGAAGGTAACAACTAAGCACAACGCAGACCTCTGCACCCAGCATAGTTGGTGCCGAAGCGAGTACCTGAGCATGCAGCCGAGGAGATCCAAATGCCAAAGCTACACTGACGAGGATCGACAGAATCGTCATGAATTCAACGAGAGAAGCTCGGGAATCTTACGTGCCCTGCAGGAACGCTAAGTCCCTAAAATACGTTCGAAGATTATCCTCTCAGTGCGCACTCCTAGGCTCAGACGTTTACGAGTACAGGTAAAGAATGAAAAAGAAGCGAAAATCGCAAAAAACTCTTTCGTTAATTCAGAATTGAACAAAACAACCAAATGTCACATGTATGTTTCAGAGTTCACTCTACATTTCACACACTTCGGGAGAAAATGAATTATTTGTAACATAAAGAAACTAATGTAAATACTGTAGATTCAGTAATACTAATGCCGTAAAGGTTATTTGCAAAGCCACCAACCAAGTCAAAATTAATATTGTAACGCTCTTTTGCACCACAAGACAACGACCCTAAAATATGACTATAAATGTTGCACCACATTCATGACAAGAATGCAGCCTGGATCACCTAATAGGGTGAACTATTTACAACATGCAATAAAAAATTAATGGCAAGTGTCAGTAAATTCAGGAACGAGTTGCAGACTAATATTTCAATAAATCGGTGTGTTGGGAAAACTGAAGGCTAACATAATAATGGCTATTAATAACGAAGATGATAAAGTGGCCCTACCAGTCAACGACCAAATCAATGAAATTCATTTAGAAATTAAGATGTAATATCGCGAAGACAAAAAAAGTCAAAAATTACGCTGCCCTTCTTACCGAACAACAATTCCCGGTTCACTGAGTTCGAATCATCAATGGAGGCCTATCAGTTTTACAGTCTCACAAGCTACTAACATTCGTTAACAGGTAAACGTTGTTTTTTCTTCGGAGAAAATGATATTTTACAGTAAGCGTCACTTAATTCAACAAGATAATTTTTAACTCAGGAAAATTAGAAGAAATAGTGCACGTGGTTTTGACACACACTTGGGTTATCTACCTTATTTAAGAGATTGGCTGATTCTTAACATTCTGCTCACAGAAAAAATTCTTATGTTTTTTCTGGCAGGTGCAGCTTGACTTTAAATTGAAATGGGAAGCGTTGGATGCACGCAGGTACACATCATGTCACGCTTTCAGTAGATGTAGCACGACCGAACCAGGCAGCCACCTGTCACGCTGTAAGCTCTACAGGTCATTTAAATGACTCGTCTAGTTATATTCGTATGACCTATGAACAAGTGACTATCACTTGTTCCAGTGGTACCAGTTGAGACCTAGGGACCAAGTGAGAACCAGTGACTAGGATTATTTCAACAGTGAAACAATACATAAAAAGCTTTGGAAATATTGTTTGATATATTACTCAGGAAAAAATGGCTTGCACAAGAAGTAACCATCGTCGATATTGATAAATAGTTGATGGAGCAAATTTTATTTCAGTGTATTTGAAAATTGTAGAAAACTGTGTACTGGTGAAAGCAGAAAATTGTTAACTAGTATTCTCATCATTCCTGCCTAACCTATACGATAAAAAATTAACGAATAAAATACTATGTTTGGAATGAAGTTGTTCTAATCGTCATCAGCAATCATTTTATCCACATGAAAAAAATTTCAATGTTCACATGAGAGCAAACTGTGCCTAAGAAATTCATAAACTCTCATCACAGCGAGGGGAGGAAAAATGAGAAAATCTCATCAACAGATTCTCAGTCAAAGCGGATAAAAGGAAAAAATTTAAACCACGCACAAGTATAAAAAGAGCAAGCAGAATTAGTTACGAGCAAGCGAGTGTAACGTCAAACTTGAAATATGAGGTTGAAAAGTAAGTAATGTCATCTTTTCATGTCGACATATTTAAATCAAAAAAATTACAAACTGTTCATTTTTAGTCATGGCCATAGGTTCTTTCATTTTCTAAGACACATCACCATCTCTCCACTAGGTTTTTAATGCCTCTTTCAAAATTATTTTAAAGGTTTGAAAATAAAAGAACAAAATGAAATTTTCCGTTTTTCAAAATTTTCAAAAATTTAATGAATTGAGTGATGTAGAAAAAACTTAAAAAGAAGGTAATCAGATGTAGCGATGTCAGGAGAATAGGGTGAATGAGGTAAATCGCCCCAATTGAAACTCAACTTTTTCGTGGGTGATTCTTACGATATGCGGTCTAGCATTACCATTCTGAAGCGCAACACTATTCCGATTAAGCAATGTTGGTCTCTTCCTCGATAAGGCAGTTCTTAGACCTTCCAGTTGTGAGTAGCATTTTGTAGCTCAGACTAGCTGGTTGGGGTTCAATAGCTCATGGTGAAAGAGTTCTCTCATCTTCCACCAGAAACAAAGAATTATCTTCCTTGGGTGTAGTCCTTGCCTTGGAACTGGCTGTGGACTTTCATTTCTACTCAACCACTGTCTTTTACGCCGAGAATAGTTATAAAGAACCCATTTCTCCGAAGTATATATATATATATATATATATATATATATATATATATATATATATATATATATATACACCAAAATTTAATAATTACCATTTCTAAACGCAGTAATGATACATTAGGACTTAGTATTTCATTTAATCTAACAATCGAGGGCTCATCAGGAAGATTAATAAAAATCATCAGGAAAAAACATTACATGCTTTTTTCCAACATGACAGAACCGATAGAGTTACGATTTAAATTTTGCGTCATTTTTTCCCCCATGTCAAAGCTTGAAAAGAAATGGAAAATTTACGATTCATCCGACAATACCATGGCAGGAAAAGTTTGATTTGAATTTGTGCCCAAAGCTTAAATAACTGAAATTTGAACTAGGTTACTGAAAGCAAACAAAAAATTTGGCTCCTAAATTCAGCAAATTCAAGCAAGAAAATATTTGACTACGGGATAATAAATAAAATAAATCCGCGGATTTGATTGAATAATAATATTTGCGTTGATTTGAAGAGTTTTAAAAGTCTGTCTTGTCTTGATCAATAATTTTGGAAATGTTAATGGACGTCTTGATCCATGAGCGTAGAATGTTTGTACACTCAATAACTGGAGAATAATACATTTCAGTAATTCAATACACATTATTTCACAATATTCACCTGCTATACATAACACCCATTGTTATATAATGAATATTGCTATCCAATATTTGATAAGCTTTTATTTTCGACTATTATTTTAATGAAGTTGAAAAGAAGTACACTGAAAAAAAGTTCTCAAAGAAGTCTAAGGGGCAATAAATTAGCTCATCTGAACGCTGCCACTGCAGAAAATATAATTGAACTTTTCTTTATAATGTCATACTAATTATCATGAATGCTGACGCAAATCTATCGTTAAAAACAACAAAATCGAGTCTATTGTTCGCTTTCTGAAGCGCTGCATGATCGACCAGAGAGTCTTCAGCCACATTTAATTACTGCACATCAAAGACGTGAAAAAATAAATTTTCCATTGTAGATTTTTCTTTTGAAAATCAAACAGAACTCATTACCAGCATATAGTTTATTATCATTTCCAATTTGCGAACGATATAACAAAAAGTAAAAAAAGGAGCTGACCACGAAAATTTCAAAATATTTTCGAAAGGTGTTCCTGCTGCTTGTTTTATCTTGAACTTTCGTTCACATCAGAAAATAGAATTACATTGGACGGGCTTAATCAATATAAAATAAACTGGTATAATTTGAATAAATTACCCGCTTTGAAGAGAGGAGTGTTCATAATTTCCACAAGATGCATTAGTATTGATGAGACCTTAGAACCCAAGTTTAGACGAGTATCATAGACAACACACTCGTAAGGACAAAGTCGTACAGCACGAGGGTAGTGGATTCAGAATCGGAGTCCAGCAAAAATTACTACTAAAGAGTCAGAGTCGAAGTTAGAAGTTTAAAAAATTCAAGCGTCGGGGTCGGATTCATGAACCTGCAACTACACAGCCTCACACAACGCAGGCGCTGCAGCACGTACAGCTAAGAAGATGCTCCCGTTACGCCACTCACCTGATCGTGTGAGTGAACACTTCATCCTGCATTGTATGGACAGCCACATTCCTCAGGAAACAAGCAAAAGGAATGTTTTTTTTAATTAATTAGCTAATGTACAGCAGGGCTAAGCCTATAATTTTCTTCTCGAATGAAAGAAGTCTTACTGGTAGTCGCATGGCAATTAACGAGTAATTACGGTATCAAGTGTCATGTATAATAAATAAAAGGATTGATAGTTTAATGATAAGGAACCAAATAAGTATTAAATTCCTATAGTGAACTTTAACCTACAGTTAAGGTTCATATATATGAAGAAGAAAATAAATACATGACAAAACCAATTATATAATACGATTTAATTCATTTAAGATTCTTAAGTTTTTTCCGCTGACCTAGGATCTCCGCTCGCTAAACATACGTTAATTTTGTTGCATAGGTGCCGTCACCTGTCTGAAGCATGTAAATCCCATGCAGATACACAATTTAGATGGGAATGTTATTCTTAGGAACGATATATATACATTAATGTTACTGTAATCGAAACTAAACTCACTGTCACCTTGATTCCGAACGATAGAATTGTTTTTCCTTGAATTGCAGTAAAATTTGTAGTGCCACCCTTGCTGGACAATGATTTGCAATATTTTCATTTCTATAAAAGCTCTTCCTGAACCATTCGTAGGCAAAGGTACATACGAGTAGAAATTCTGCAGGTGAACGGCTTGCTTGCCCAGATTTAAGACAAATTAAAACGTATAATTTAACACCGTCAAATCACGTTGTTCATACATGCTTCAGTAGATCTAAACAATAGAATAAACGTTCCTTTATGGGAATGAAAGAACAGTCTCCAATTTCAGAAATGAATACTACGAAATTAACTCGTTTATCTTGTATCACCAGACCTTTTATTCAGCACAAACACCGCTTGTCAAAATGATAAGACCACACCTGATCTCGGCATTTTGAGTACATGCATTTACTTTGGCGGAAAAATTCCTCTTAACACATATTAAAGGTGAGTGTAAAAAAGATTTTCATAGAAAAGATTTTCAGAAAATGTCGTACCAAACATTTTATTCGCCAGGAAATGAAAAGCATCTCATTATGCTTGGTCATAATTATAAGACCAAGATTGAAATACGGTTTTCTTTGTCAGAATGTAAGCAAATCAGACAGTTGCACGGAAGAGCTGAGATGATGAGGATGTGTGTGGCTAATTACTAACACTCTCGATTAATTTCTATATGGCTAGAGGACAAGTTTTAACAGATTATGAGCAGGGTAGAATTGTGGAACTCGAAAAACATGGCACGTCAAGTAGAGCAATTGCAAGTGAACTAAATAAGAGTAAAACTGTCGTCACAAACTTCCTGAAAAATCCTACTGAATATGGAACGAAAAAATCGATCGGTCGCCCCAAGAAGATCACTCCTGCTCTTGATAGACGAATAAGAAGGGAGGTTAAGAAGAACACAAACATAACTTCAAGGCAAATAAAGGCCAAAACTGATGCAGAGTGTAGTTCTCGTACAATTCTGCGACATTTGAATAATAAGGGATTTAATAAATAATAACGATTACAAAAAGCCCATTTTCTTCTTCGCCACAAAGCTTCCCGCATGCAATTTGCTGCAGAGTGCCAAACATGGGATAGAGCAAAACGGAAGAAAGTTGTGTTTTCTGACGAGAAGAAGTTTAACCTCGATGGTCCTGATGGGCTTCAGTACTACTGGCATGACAAATCTATTCCAAATAAAACTTATTCAACAAGGCATAGCGGAAGAGGATCATTGATGGTGTGGGAAGCTTTCTGTTTCAATGGGACAGTTGAGTTACTCCTTGTGGAAGGTCGACAAACCTCTACCGGATACGTCACCAAGCTTGAACGTGCTTCTATCCTCACTGAGTGTACTAGGATGTGTGAAGAAAACTAGATTTTCCAACAAGACAATGCAGCCATCCACAACGCTCGACATTCGAAACAGTTCTTTGATGTCAATAATATCCAACTCTTGAACCATCCACCTTGTTCTCCAGATCTCAACCTGATCGAAAATCTTTGGGGATGGATGACCAAAAAAGTTTATAAAAATGGATTACACTTTGAGACCATAGACTGTGTAAGACTGTGTTCGATACTTGGGGCAAAGTCCCAGTGGACCTCGTACAAAAGCTTGTAACCAGCATGTCCAAGCGAATTTTTTAACTAACCAATAATAATAGAGGATAAACTATATATTGAAATGTTTTTGTAACGTCCTATTTAAATCTATTCATAAATTTATTGTTTGGTCTAATAATTTTGACCAGCTGTATTTAGCTAAAGTTTCATTTCTGTTTTTTTTCCCTGATAAAATGTTAAGAGATCTACTTGTTTGCTTATCCATTATTCATCTAGCCTATATTAGAACTGTACACAACAATTTTATTTCAAATTGTTCAAAATATGATTCAAATTTTGGTATTTCGTAACTTGTCTTATCATTTTGACCAGCAGTGTACATATAATGTATTATGTCAAACCATCAATTTGCTTAGACACGTCTGGACATGTGTTGCCAGTTGTACGGGCAGACATTCATGTTTGAGTTCGACATGTCTAGAGACACAAAGATGACACCAGAGCCCCGCTTGAAAGGCAGTTCGGATCGCATTCAGATCGTCTTCCCACGTGAATCGTCTCGGGCTAGATATAACTCTGCCAGCCCTGATGATTTTATATTCATATTCCCCCTATCCAATTTCTCTTTATCCAATGTGCAGATTGCTTTCTGCGTTCAATGAAATCTATCAGATGACAACATGATCAGGGACTTGCATCCAATCTTACGCATGATCATAGAATGTCCTAACGAAACTAACTATAAATTCCCACTAAAACGGTAGAAAAAGCTATTAGATAATCATTGGATATCAGTTGACGGGCTATCGTGACCACAATGTCATGCTACGAAAGTGAAACGATTATTTCAAAGCAACGCAGAGCATAATACTAATCGTATAAAGCAGTGGTCCTCAACCTTTTTTAAATCAACGACCCACCTAAGAGTATATACAAATATTGCGGGACACAAGGGTAAATATAATTGTAGAAACGTTAAAATATTATGAGATAAAACCTTGGCGTGCCATAGATTGCATGACGTCAAAACCACAGACAACTTTAGTACACACACGTTGACCAAAAGCAATATACTCATAGAGGTTTTAAATGTTTAAATATTTCAGCGTAGCTCTCAAAATTTCACGGCAGAATAATAAAAGCCAAGAAGCACACTGGTCCAGAATCACTGGTGAAGAGAGACACAGTTGTGGCACACTCGGGTTGTTTACGCTGCGTTACCAAGCAAGCAGGAGGTAGCCACGTTACTGTGCCGGGCTTCCATCCTCCAATTGTCCTCATCAACATTCCCACGTATTTTCTTTATCAGACTTGCTAATACAATTTAAACGTTAGTTAGGAGCTATGACGGATGACTAAATGAACAAAAGAATGATAAATTCGGCTTTCTAACCGTTCACCGGTAGAATAATAGTTGACTTATGATGAAGCTTCCTGATTCGCTGCTCCATTACCAGATGTTCAACTTCTTTAAAATAATAGTTTTTAAAATCATTCAAGGTGATTCGAATCAAAACTTATACCGACTTTCAAGACGACCCAAAACATAAACGATCGGAGTATGACTGGCTACTTACCAGAACAACAGTCCGATTAATGAAAAAAGAACTCTATTTAAGAAGGGTGCTCCCAACGGATAAGAACACAAGTTAAGGTCAACAAACTATCAAAAGTCCATACTGAAGCCGCCAACTCAAAAGCCTTTTATCGAAAAACCATAAACGAATCAAAAGGATGAAAGCCGAGGCAATTCGACGAGAAACATTTTGCCTCGTTTGCAAATCGCTTTTTTGAGCAATTTTTAGAAAAAAACGCCTTATGATAGGAGCCAATAACTTCAAAGCTGCACTGAAAATTAACACAAATATTATGTATAGAGGCATAAAATGTTACGATTCTAAAATCCCAGCGCCAAGAGAGATAACAAATGTTTAGCAGCCTAAGGTGAAGTTTAATTTCTGAAGCACAGAAAATGAGATAATATGGAAACAAAAAAATCCCTTTGTAAGAAAAAGAAGCATTTGAAACTACTGTACAACTGTGAAGCAGGAATTTCGTCAGGCACAGGAATAATACAATTTACTTTCAGAAAGTCAGCATTGAAATGAAATGAGTTCCAAAAAGCATTATATGCCAGCCAGACCCAGATGTGTATAGAAATGATACGCACATGTAAGCATTCAGCCCAAAATAGTTATTGTCTAATGTTTGATTCCTTGTACTCTGTATATACAAACATGAGGTACGTGAGCAGCTCTCGTTGCCTTCGCAAGAACACTACACAGCAAGGATAGCGTATCTTCATTGAATTATTGAGTTTCATTTTATCCTACGGGTATTCATAAAAACTGATCAATGTAAATACACACCGAGTTATAAAAAGTTTATCACATGTGAAGTTCATCCGTCATCAAGTCTGTTCATGATGAAATTCAATGAACATGAGACGCACATCGAACTATGGAAAGTCCGTCAGATGCGCATAACAAATTTTATCGAACTGATGTAGGAGTGATGACAATATTAGTTAAAACGTAGACACACCCATATTTATTTTGTTAATAATACAGTACAATATCTAAATAACGAACCAGACACCTTTCCCTACTTCACAGAGAGTTTTAATTTTACACCAATATCTGCCCTCCTATATACCTACATCGAAGTCGTTTTTTTAACGAAGTTCTCAAGTTTTCTATGAACACTGGCAGTTTTTGACTGGTTCCCTGTAACATTTTTTACGTTATACGTGAGTATTCAATGGTGTAGATTTAAAGTGAAATGAGAACACGACCTTAAAATTTTGTTATTGCTTGAATTAAATACGCATACCCATTTACATTCATAAATGAATATCAGACGATAGAAGTTGTAAAATAAATCCTGTCACTAGTTATTATTGAAAAAATTAATTTTCATGTTAGAAAGAAGGCAATTTACTAGCAATTTATTTTACAACTTAACCATCATAACTTAAGGCTGCTCGTTGAATTGTCGTATTTTGAGAAATTGACAACGCTTGCCACTGTAAACCAGTTGCTTTGTTGGAGGTTCCAATACAATAAAGTCTTTTAAAAACACTCATCTTCTGCGTCAACATCGTGTACTTTATTTGACTGCTCATCCATCGATCAATTTTTGCTTATTTTATCACAAATTCATTTGTTTATTTTTGTCTAATTGGGAAAAAAGAAGTTCTCCCTAGAGTCACAGGGCTAGCTATGCCGCAGCTCAGGAGATGGTCCCAGTTGCAGTTCATTGTTGAAAGTTCCCTTTGTTTAGGAGTGCCGCTTTCGAAAAAGTTCTCGTCTTTGGGAGTTCCATCTTTAAAAGTTCTATTGTAGTTAGTTTTGCTAACACCTGCTCTCTAGATAATTCTGTATGTTTGAAAAAATACATGTACGGCATGAAACTTGGGTAGCAACCCAAGAATGGAATGAACAGTTCGTTCCTGTTGCCATATTATAATCTACTGCTATAAACAATCAATGTGCGAACCTCTATGCAACGTTCGAGAATTTATTATTTTGATCATAAAAAAGTGTGTATGACGCTAGGAACATGAGAGACATGCCAAGAAAAAACGTGCATTAACTTTTACACTGGCAGGCAACGATCAACCTTTTTGAAAACAAATTATATGAGGTTGCTTATTCATACCAAGCCTATAATCAGAAGTTTCAATGCACCAGGTTTGTTTATAAAATGATAAGTTTTATTTCTGATTCGACATTACGACAGGAGTCAAGCAGCATTTCCAAGGATTTTTAAAGCTTGCTGAGCGCATGTTACTTAAACTGAGAACTGGTTATTCTAGTACAAAAGTGGGTCTCTACCAATCTCTATTCCTGTGTATTCAGGTTCTTAGTACAGCGCTGAGACTTAAATAATACACAGGTACACAATCTGTAAGAATTACTCTTAAGTCATTGACTTTATTACTGCCAAGGGTGCCTCTTCGAGTATCGATAATTACTTAGGTGTGAGCACAAGAATCAATGTAGTAATAACCCAATTTCTTACTCGTGGAAACTAAAATCATTAATATAAGCTCTTTTTATTTCCACAATGATTTTAATCATGAGCCGTTGCAGCGTCACTACACAAACATCACTGTCACACACAGAAAGAATGAGCAGCATGATGGATTTTTTTTGCTATACAAAAATAGAATCGTTATTTTCTATAGTGATTCTATTCTATTTCATTACAATATTTTTTTAAAAATTTCAGAATTATTAGTACCAAAAGTTCTCGAAATCAATTACCTGACTTTCGCCAATTTCAAAACAGCGTGCTGCTCACGCGTGTTTGAAGCGCCGGGAAATGAAAGTCATTGAAGTTTACTTCGGCGGTCATCGTGCAGTAAGGCTGCCACCACACAGTAAGGCTGCCACCGTGCAGTAAGGCTTCTGACGATTTCATCCTTGATTTCAGGACCAAATGCGTAGCTCGTTTCATCCGGGCAATACTCGTACATTTTCACCACAAAATCGAGTTACCACCGCAATTTATACCAACTTCATTCTCATCTATTTGGGCGGCTAGACATTCTGTTGGAATTGAGATTTATTTTTCGCTCGTTCAATCGATTTTCACGGCGAAATAGAGTTTGGGTAAAAATTCTGTCTATTAGAAAACAAATTAGCACCTGGTAACTTCTAAATTCGAACTAAGTTGTCTGTAATAAAATTTGAAAGATTTCCTGAACGGATGAACTCTTACAGACTCAATGGCACGAATCTACGGAAGTATGTAAATAAGGCCTAATCAGATTCAGTAAAGCAGAGGGAGGCCAGCTTTCAGAGGCAACCAGAATTTGGTAATGAAAAATATGATCAGCTCATATTTTCGTCTTGCGGTTGAGCTTAGAAGACTAGATCTATTCCAGGAGCTAATGGGATCTTCACGTCAAAGACCAAGCCAATGAGAGCAAAGATGATGTAAAAAAAACAAAGCATAAATCTATTGGGAAATATACTTAGAATGATTATGATTTTAATTTTATCATCCACTGAACGAAAAAATCTTTATTTAAAAAACATTGCGTGTCTGATCAAAGCCGAGAGCTATTAGGCCCGACCACTTTTGTGGAGCAGAGCAATTGTTGAGAGATGCGGGACAGAAAAAATTATAGCAGACGAACAGCCTGCAATCTCGCGGGAACGACTAGCGATCTCGACGAAACAGTTCGCTCATGTTTCACTGCAGATGCTCAGACCATGAAAGTTTCAGAAGCAAACTATGCCAACAGTTACATGGGACCGACGCCAGATGGTGCACAGCCCAATGCGTCAGCTGGATGTGTTGACCAGCTGAGACATGTTTGTTACGTGACGTAGTCACCTCAGCAAGGAATGAATGTAGAAAGCAAATTTGAAAATTAACTCATTTTCCCTTGCGCAATCGTTTTGGGGAAACATTCGAATTATATTCTGAAAACTTCACGGAATGAAAGTATGACAACGTGGAATTTAGTTGTTCACAATATTATAGCTGACATTACAAGTGTACTATAAAAGAAAATTGCAGACATTCATATCTTTACAGTAAGGGACATCCTGATAAGTGAATAGCTATAATTGACGCTCGTACTAGTATTTTCCGAGGTCGTGAAGTCTCCAAGTTAGGAGCCTAAGTCTCAGAATTTTATCCTAAATCTAATGTACTTTGAGCAAGAAAAGCCATGTTCCTGGAATTTTCCATCTATGCAGCGAGCGGGCTTCAAATTAATGGTTTACGGACTTGGAAAGATGGTGGTTTGCAGAGGAGAGAAAGACTGTTTTAAACTTTCTCCGCATTCTAGAAAGTAAGGTATAAATATTATTCAGTATCAGCTAAGCAAAAGTTCTTTTTTACTACACTACTGTTGATATGTATATATTGGAATGTCCGACACTACCAGCCAATATTAAAGCACTTGAAGAACGTTACTCTCCTACGATGAAACGCTATGTGTTTGATCCAAAATTTCCAAATAAACTCGGGACGGAATATCACCAATAAAATTGTGACGTTTGCCTGCTCGCAAATCAGAGCGCTTTGAAGAGTATTCTTTGGACATCAATATCTAAATTACTTGACACAGCTTCACGTTAAAAGTTTGAACAGCTTTGAAGTCTATATTTGGAAATGCAGCTCTATACCGAAAATAACTCGAGAGTCTTGAACGTGCAGTTTCAAACGTACCTACCTATGATACTGGCAGCAAAATGATAACTCAATTTGGCGATTCTGGAAAACTGTGAATGAAACCTCCCGATGGAATGAGATGCAGCTGGCTCAGAAATAATAAGATAACATAGAATTCAGGCGACTGCAAACTCTGAGGCTGTGATTTCGATGTTTTGTTTAATAGCTTCGCATTGGGATATGCAGTTTGCATGGAGTGTCCTCTTCCGGCACACCATCAATATGGTCATCTCGACTAAAAATGCACATTTCGTTACATTTTCAAGCAATGACTTCAGTGATATAAGTCCCGGTGCCTCAGAGCAGCTCGTGATGGTACTAGTGACTACACCGACACGAAAATATCAAGCATAGCAGACGGAAGAACAAGCGAAACGGCAATGGAAAAGAATAAGCGTGGGATGACATAGTGGCAAAAATGGCAGAGCATATCCGTAGAAGTACATAGCGGTAAGTTAACTTCATAGTTTAATGTACTGAAATAATTAATGCCACCTTTAGCCAAGCTTTTATTTAAAACAAGTTTGTTTACAAGAGTGTATGCATCATAGATTCAGCAATCATTCTTCTTTGTAGACGAATACAATTGAGACGCTTTATGCCGTATGGCTAAGACGCTGCAAGCTAAAAAATCAGTTTTCTGTGGTACCGAAATCTCACTGTCAAGCTTGATTTTTGGCTCAGGCAGCTAATATGACCAAGAAAACGTTGATATATACATAATGAATTACGTTATGGGAATTTCCATTATACAAACTCTGTATGGCGATTACTCTAAACTCGTTTATGGTATCTTCGCCGTAGTAGCATGTAACGCTTCAGTTGTCACTAAGCATTTCTCATACTTTTGAGCCAACTTCTAAACAACCCACGACTATTAGAGCATCTATTATAAGTCCCACGATAAAATCTTGATTAATATCCATTTCAGCACAGCTAACTAGACTCAAAGTCGACTGACTGAAACAACTACGAAAGTAATCGCAAAACAACAGTTCATAACGAAAGGAGTGATAGAAACAATAGCAGTTAAACAAGAAATTTAAATCAAATGCTTCTAGCAAATGCCCGTACAATCAGTCCCGTGTCATCCTTAATTTGACGTGAGTTGTCAATGAAGACTACAGCAACGCGCGTGGCGTGCATATCTGGAACATGGGAAGCCGTTGCTCGTCCTGGAAACAGGCTCAAACTCGCCTGCCTGGCCTCCACACAACCAACAATTACAGCAGCGCACGGACGCGTTAAAGATGAAGAGATGGCCGGGGCAACCATGCTGTAATCACGGACGGACGAGAACGTCGCCGGAGTAACCAGACTGCAATCACGGACGGTCGGAGGAGAAGTTGGCTGGAGTAACCAGACTGCAGTCACGGACGGTCAGAGAAGTTGGCTGGAGTAACCAGACTGCAGTCACGAACGGTCGGAGGAGAAGTTGGCTGGAGTAACCAGACTGCAGTCACGAACGGTCGGAGGAGAAGTTGGCTGGAGTAACCAGACTGCAGTCACGGACGGTCGGAGAAGTTGGCTGGAGTAACCAGACTGCAGTCACGGACGGTCGGAGAAGTTGGCTGGAGTAACCGGACTGCAAAAATAGTGCGTATATGCAACGCAGAATCCATCCCTTCAGTTAACAGCAAATTATTTTGAGGATAATGGTCTTAAGTTCAGAATGGTACATGAAAATTGCAATTGTGGACTGTTGTTATGAAGAAAATAATTTACTACTTGTCCTTAAAGTGATGAAATTATTTTCACTTAGAACTTAACTATTCAACAAATATTAGGAACAAAATTGTACAAATTATGCAAAACTTCATTTATGCTTAAACAAAGGCAGGTTCTGGAGCGTACATTTGGCTTCAAATTCATTATAATTATCTACGTTGATCATATACAGTCGACAGACTGGTATACTTTGAGAGTAGAGACTCCATCATTAGTATGTTTGGCTCTAAATAAAATACTGTACATTATAAAATACTGTGCACACAACAAGGCAGGCGACTGATGGTCTTCCATGTGTCTCCGTGTGGTCACCGTGTGGTCAATGGGATGCAGGACGCTGACTTTTGTCTACTCTAGATGGTCTCGTAGATCTTGCGTCACGGCTGGCGCTGTTATTTATCCATGAGCGCTGTATGAGTTGTTCAAGCGAGTAGGATTACTGCTTATATTCTAGTACTCCCATCAAGTTTAGAAAGTTAGTGAACCTTTTCCTGTGGAACTCTTCTCATATGACAACCAGAACCCTGAAGTGGACAATGGAAACTTCAAGGGACAACAGTGCTCACAAGATGGAGGAATTCATCCCTCCCACGCCAAGTGAAGTTACTGACTTGAAAAATTAGATAAAACTTAATTTAGGAAATTTCTCGCTATTCGGGTTCAGGAACTTTCTACCAACGTATTTGCTCAATATTAAATGTGATCAGTTGCACGACGCAAGTTATTATACCATAGATACTGTAGAATTGGATGCTACTTTGCTATGAGTGTTACCTTGGTTTCCATTATGAACAACAAGAATTCGAACTGCACTGCAGTAATTGTATAAAATTTGTTAGTAAACATGTAGCGAATATCAACATACAGTAGGCATAACTACCAAAATGTTAAATTTTATACGTATGGTCTTTGGTAGTCGTGCAACCATGAGTAGATTACATATTACCAAGTAGCGAAATAGTGAAATAAGAAATAAAATAAAACCGTGTAGCAACAGCAATAGTATACATCTCAAAGAATTAGGGAGTAGGCACACTAAGGAACAGCGGTCCCTCGGTAAAGGCAAAGACTAAGGTCCCTCGTAAAAGAGAGAGTGAAGGCAAATAGATAAGTCCTACATAGCATAGTCCAAAAACACCTTTAACAGGCTCTTGTATTAATGGTTCCTGACTCAGTACTGGGTGGTTAGGACCACCATACATACATACATATGTATATACACAAGAAGCGTTAGCACTTATAAACGCACGGGGATCAGAATCTGAAATGCAGTTATGAATAATACATTTTAGTTCACCCAGCATGGGATTATACACCATGTTTCATTCTTTTCTCACCAAGAATATTATGGGTTCCTTGTCGAGCGCATACTATGAAATAATTCTCAAGCTCGAAACAATTCTTAAAATTAAGACATTACAAAATTCAAAGTGCTGAAAGAACTGCATCAAAACCATTCTATGAAATATATTGGATTAACCCTCAAGACCAAGACGATACATGAATGAAAGTCCTGAAGATGTGGAGGATAAAACCGCTTGATCCCGAGTTGTCTGACCTTGGGCGGAGTCCGCGAGCGAGGCGGTTGAGCGCGCGGTGGGACATGAGCTCGGAACAGCGTACAGCCGACGCCGCGTGTCCCACTTACGCTTAACGGCCTGGAGCAGGAGAAGCGTCTCGAAGACTCGTCTAATTGCCTCCAACTTTGTTCATGCATTCTGGTCGAGCTGTGAAGCTTGATTTCCGAGCATGGTTTTCAGATGACCATACCCTCAGTTGTAAAATAGAGTAAACAACTTAGTAGCTCACACTATTAGAAATGAGAGCAAGTGTTAATGTTTTTCCAGATTTCGGTTACGTCACTATGGCTAACAACTCCCCACTTGTATAGACTTTATACACCGCATTGAGAAATTTCAACAGCGTATCGGAATCTACCACAAGTAGATGGAAGTATCTGTCAGGAACGCCAAATCCCTTAGGTAAGCTGAAAAGAATGGACACTATCCCTACAGCTGCTCAATACAATCTGAAGTATCCTGTGTGAAACCAGAGAATAATCAATTCCCAATACATACCGTGAAGGATTCGACTTAAGCGTGCAAGTTAGAAGTATAACAAAGGTTTAATTTTCTTCTAATCCACAATGACTGCATGAACGTTCAGCAATATCAGTAGCCGAACCTCAGGATAATTCAGCACGAATTAAAGAAGTAAAATATACCCAAGTGCGAGTAGCCGAACTTTTCCTAACTACCTAACATGCATTAAAAAGATAATAAAATTAATGTTTTACTATGACTTTCTTTACACTTTGAAGAGTATTTCTACATGATACAAAGCTTTATGGTAGAGTATATTCGCAATCACGAGTGATCTCTATGTTCAGGTGGAAATTTTATTTTAACTTGGAAGGTGATTCCAAAAACTTCCGCTACATAATAATACACAGTTTGATGCTTGCTTGGTCAGTCTTTCTGTCACCCTCTTAACCCTTTAGGTCGGATACTAAGTAACCATCAATTTAGGTACATTTACCCCTTTTTTACCCTCAAATCTTGTGCATCAAAGGGTTAGGGAGGAAATTTGGTAGGGTATACATGTATTGTAAGCATTGTATTGTGGATACCAAAGTCATATCTTCCAATGTGAAAACTCCTCTGCAAAGCTCGTGTCCACTGGCAAATCAAACGAAGAAATTCATTAAAAAATGTGAATTTTCCCCTGTGGGTCTACTAGTCTACATTCCACTACATAATAATACAGTTTGTTGCTCTTCAGGATTTAGATAGGAGAAAATTCGACAGGATATGCATGTATCGTAAGCATTGTATTATGGATACCAAAGGCATACCCTTCAATATGGAAACTCTTTCGCAAAGCCTGCATCCATTGGCAAGTCAAACAAAAATATTTCATAAAAAACACGTGAGTTTCAGTGGATAGATGTACTAGTATGTATATATATATATATATATATATATATATATATATATATATATATATATATATATATATATATATATATATATATATATATCAAGGACTACTATGAACAGGACGTGCACCGCCATGTAGCTGACTACGGTAGCGGAGGCCAGTTCACTAAGCTCAGTTTGCCCCATCTTTCACAGTGCGAACATTGTCGTAGGCTGTCGATCGGTTTGAATCGGACATTGTTGTTTGTTTAGAGGCACATTGCAGCATTTCTAAGTGGATATTGTTCGTGTACAAAGTTCATTGCTAATTATATGTATTAAAAATGCCGAACAAGTGTGGGGTTGTGTGAACAAATGAAATCCCTCCCAGTATCTTCAATGTGCCTGCTTCATGTCTGCCATCTCCAAAACCTGCATCTCCCCCGGCGAAAGTGGAAAACCAACAACTGAGGTATTTTCTTCAGAAGGATAAGATTACTTCATTTGATGCTTTCAAACCTGAACGTAACCTGCAGAAGCAGTATGAGAACTTGATTATTTCAAGATCGAAAGAAAGGCTTGTGTGTTTGTTCATGACCGACTACTTCAGTGAATGCAGCCTGTCTGTGATTATCGAAAACAAGCCCACTTTGTGTTCCCCACTGACGTTTTTTCAATCGATCATTTTTTATCAATTTGCTGTCAACCCCTCAGAGAAAGACTATCAGAAGAATGCAGTCCTTCTTCAGACCTCTGTCAAGAAGGCCCGGTTGGCTGACTAATCGCTGCAGTTTGATAGGATTTTGCTTCTATGTCTGTTTGTTTATTTACGTGAATGTTTGTATGTTTGTTTGTTTGCATTGGAAAAATTTTAACTATAATTCATTTTGTAAAGTCTAAAACTGCAGCAACTCAGATTTCTATGAAGTGGCCACTAAGCTCATGCAATAAAACATGTCAAGTCCGGCTAAAATTGATATTTCAAAGCATTACAATGCTTTAAACGATTTAAAATTCACTGAAAAACCATACTATCCCTTCTATTGCTTTGAAGAAGTAATTTTTGATCAATTTGTCCAATAGGAAATGTTATGTTACTAAGAATGCAATGGGCTCCGCTAGCGTAGTCAGGTATATAGCCGTGCACGTCCTGTTTATAGCAATCCTATTTCCATCTCTCTCTCTATCTGTGTGTATTAGACCCATTACTTCATATCTACACATTATTGAAGAAAAATTATAGAGCTGAAATCAGAACGAGTATACATGTATTTTAAGCATTCTATTGTGGATACCAAAAGCGCCGGATCCCTATAAAGTATGCTATTTTTTTACATTATTGACCTTTTCCTCCTACACGGCCATGCTATCGGTAGATAAGATACAGAATGGAAGTTCTGCATATTATCATGAAACATATTCAGGTTCTGATAGCACCACGGGTAAAACTGAAAAATGAATTTTATTTCATAGATCCTTAATTTCATTATTTCTAAGCCACGGAATTTCCACGGGTATTATCTAGGCGTTATCGGTAGATAAAGACAAAATGTAAGTTATATTTATATTAATGAAAAATATTCAGTTAAAGCACAATAATTTGTCGTGAATTTAATACATTCGTCTTAATACTAATTTCAAATAAGTAAAATCTAAACAGTGAAATTTTCACGGGAACTGTCTAGATACTTCATATTTTTACCGTCACTCGATTGAACGTCAGAATTGAAGACACTGGATGACTTTCACAGCGTTGATGTTTCATAATCTCAAGCAAAATAAACCAAATGCGCAGTTAAATTTAAATTTCATTAATAACAATAAAAAATTACTAACCAATTTCAGTTTGCGATTGCAATGAAAAGAGACAATTTCTATTAACAAGGTGCCATACTTGACATTACTAGTCTGTTCTCATGGAGACAAATCGAAATATTTATCATTTCTATTCAGTAGTTATCGAAATCTATACGTTTTAGAACGTAGAATGAAACCTTTTAACTCAATGTGAAGAAATTTATAAATCTGGATCAGTGATTGATGAAACTAGTAAAATGACTTTTTCTCCATTGTGACGTACGGAAGACTAAGTAGCGGCATAAAACAATGCTCCCACCTCGAGAGAAACCATTCCTTAATGACCAGAGAGCCAGGGAAAATAATCAACGGAATTCCTGCGCAAAAGCTGTCCTACATCACGAGCTTTCTAGAGAAAGCGCGCCACTTATGCAACCTTGCGATGATAAATTATGGGATGAACGTCTTCAAAACTTCTCAATTATATTTCAAACCTTCAATAATCTGCGTGCCATGAAATTCTGAACACAAGCCGATGCTACTGTCATTCAAGCAGAAATACTGGGAATACAGGAACAGCGAAGTCAGGCGTCTTTTCATTTTCCTGGCTATAAAGTATTTTTTATTGTACGTGTCTTACAGGTTTGTGTTCGTTAGTTTTTTTACGCGAGTAGCTAAGTAGCAAGTTGTCTCAAAGAAGTACAGGGTGTCTCAAAAAATGTACTCACACTTCGAATGACGAGATCCTTTATTTATGAACATACAGTGAAATAGAATAGCTTCGAATACAGAAGATAAATGTGATTAAAGAATCATGTTCGCAAATGTTCGAATTGATGACCATTATTGTCCAGACAACGCTGATAACGTACACCAAGGGTGCGTTACATTTACATTTTTTTGAGATACCCTGTAGTTACTCATATCGAACCCCTGCTACTTAGAAAATAATCTCCACACTATTTTATCCCACAGAATGATGGGCGAGTTAGTTTCATGAGATGTCAAATAATAAGTGCGACAACTGCTGGCTTCATAATGGAAGAATAATGGAGAAAATGAAGTTAAAGTATAATCCTCCACAGATCTCTCTCTTTGCTCTGCTATGGTGATAGCAACTTCAAATTAATGGTATGATTTTCGCACTTTTGACGTCCATACATAAGATCGTGAATGTACTCGTATTTTCCTTAAGTAAACGTACTATACAAGGTCTTAAATACCTTGCACTTTATATACGCGTAGAGAATGTCATGCGCTTATTGGATTGTTTATTGTTCTGTATGAAAATAATCATTTTTGAACGAATAGTAATCGAAAATTCTCTAATCATTCATTGAAAAGTCGAACGAAACTAAAAATGTTTCGCTTTTTATCATTGAATGGCGCTGCAAAGCTCTCGTGACAGAACCTGAGTAATTCCAACAGTGGGAACACTAATATACATCTAATACAATGGTGCATAGTGAACAATACCAGCACGAGTTGTTAACAAAATAGGATACATTGAGGGAATTTCATACAGGGGAATGAGAAAGGCGGCAGGGCTGTCCTACATTCCAGAGCATCAGTAGAAAGTGTGCTGGGACGCGTCCAGTCATCGCGTGTCCTGGGTGGAAGCGGACGCCTTCGAATATTCGCAACTCAAATCTATGCTCGGCAATTGAGGGAACAATTGGAAAAATTACTGATAAGTCGCAGGAGTCGAAAAATTTCCCACATATGATGGTCGTTAAATTTTAAGCTCCTTAGCTTTCACCATTTCACAATAATATTCCTCTCCTTTTTTCATTAGAGTTGCAATGTCTATTTTTTGGAAATAATTACATTAGTATTTTAATTGCAGCTCATTCATCACAATTTAGTATTCGGATACCACTGACGTTGTTTGGTCTCGTTTGATTCTTTTGTTTGCTTCCCGAAGAGCGAGGGATTACTTCCTTGAATGGATTACGGACTACACTTTATGGCTAGGAGATATGCAGTTATGAAGATATAAATCATCGAAATGCAGCTACAAAATCTCGCATTTTTGAGCTTGATAACAGTGTTTGAGACCATGAATTTCTTTAAAAACTTTTACTAGTCTGAAGAAACATATTAATAGAATCACCATTTTTATTTGGATCAAGTATTATCAGTGTCATACGAAGAACGAACCTTGAAAAATATCGTTTTCTAGAATTTTATTTATAGTACGATCACTCAACAATTTCAAGATTATCCAACAATTTTGGTCCTTCCATCTATTTCGGTCCCTGAACCAATATCCAGTTTATCTTCTTACTCTGGTCTATTCACAAGTTTCGATGAGCCAAAGCCTGTTGGTGGTTGGTTTGTGAGCTAGAGTCACGATCTACAGACATCAGTGATCTTCAGTTATAAGTACATCCCTGACTTCATCGGGTACATCTGTGACCAAATTAGATGAATATTTGACCTAATCAGGTAAATCTTCGACTTCATGCGACTCATTTCTGGCTTCCTCAAAACGAAGCTAACCACTCGGTACCGGTGTGCGAATCGTTCCCGGTAGCGAGTCAGAGTTACGAGCAATTACTTAATCTTTACCCGCAGCTCTTCTTTTTTTGAAGGAGCTACTTCAGTGATTCAATACCGAGTGTTGCTGCTCTTGGTGCCTCGCAATTACTTCAATATGATGACATTACGAGTACACTGAGAGACCACTTGGAAGAATCAGTCACACACTTATGAGCTACATTGTCCGATTTGTCGGCTTTCTGCAGGATACAGAAGAAACCTCCAAGATAAAGGAAAAGACGGGAAAAGAATCCAAGTAGGCCTACACAATGGAAAAAAAATTTACTGAAAAAAATAATAATTTCTAAAAAGCTCTTCTGCTTTTATAACGTTTGTGATCAATTTACTGGGCAACTGCAGTAATCTTCACATTAAAAGAAACATCTTTTAAAGGAAATGTTTACTGCAACCTTTTTTTGAGTTAATGATTAATAGGAGTACGCTTTCATATTGTCTTCAGAAATATGTTTATTACTCCAAAACATGTAGACATACAATGGTCGAATAGAAGAACAGAACATTGCCAATAGACTACATTCCTGACCTCACCAGATACATTCCAGACCTCACCAGGTACATTCCAGACCTCACCAGGTACATTCCAGACCTCACCAGGTACATTCCTGACCTCACCAGGTACATTCCTGACCTCACCAGGTACATTCCTGACCTCACCAGGTACATTCCTGACTTCACCAGGTACATTCCTGACTTCATTAGGTGCATTCCGATTTCATGTGGCGCATTCCAAACTTCATGAGATACAATCGAGACTTTATCAAATTGTATCAATGACTAACAAAGATGAACTGAACACCGAATTAACTTCGAAATACTTGGCAAAAAAATTATCTTACATCAATCAGAACTTCATACTTGATGTGTTATGCAATTCTTTGAAAACAAGTCAGACAATATAACTTAACTTCCATTTGTTACCATAGTTACTGATATATGAAGGCAACACCGAAAGTTCATCTGCAAAGACTTAATTTCGGATTTCAAAGATACGCGTATTACGACTTCATAACCCAGTCGCAGCACTGTGAAAAACACCGGCCACTGTCGGACAAAAAAAAATCAGTTCATAGTAATTTTTTAGCCCCTATCTGAATGAGTTTAGTTCATTTCTCACAGAATGGGAATAATACTACATTAGCATCGTGTGCTGAAACATCATTCACCACAAGCAAGTAACGAGTTATACTTTGCTTCTTTGACCGGTGAGGTTGATCCTCGGATTGTGCTTCTTTCAATCATATTTAGTACTTCAATTGTTTTAATGTCGTACATGAAATTAGAAAATCAGTTCCATCCGGGAGCTTTATCGATTAATAATTGCTTCTACTGCCGTTGTTAGCAACAACATGTATTGATTTTCGTATTCATTTACTTTTTATTTATTCATTTGCTTATTTGTTCAATCATCATGTTTAGCTGACCGACCGAAAAATTACGCTATGCTCGATGAATATCCCTTATTAAATCGTTGAAAACAGTGCAGCAGGTTTCTGGACCATGTAACTGTTATCACGTGAGTGCTGGGACACCGGTATTTTGACCGATGAGACACGCTCCTAGCACTTGGTAACAGATGAACATGGCTGGCTAGAACAAGCTAACTCAGTCGAGTTAAAGCCCCTGACACGGGACGCATATGAAAGGTGTAGAGGTAAACGGAAAAAAATCCAGACAACACAATTGTCCACAATAAATTCCCACTACTTCTTTCAATTTGCAGTTGTGAGTTTAGAACGCGCCGAAGGAGAACTGGAATCCAAAGGATATTTACAAAAAAGGCAACGTAAATCTACGGATTTGAGGGGGAAATTCTAATAGAAATAGTTTTATATCATAACTCCAATAACTACAAACTGCTAGAAACAAAAATCTAACACAAAGATAGTCATAATTTACTCTCAATTTCAGGTATCTCAATTTTACATTGCGTCAATGTAAAGAAGACTGTTTGTAAACTTTTGTAGGTATTGACCACTACAACAATTTGAAAATTGCGTTTCAAAAATTTGAAACCAAAATTCATGGGAAACTTCACAGTACTTAGAAAATTACGGAAATTCACAGTAAAACATTCTTGAACTATTCCGTCCATCAGCAAACTATACTACCTTCAGGAATCGACGAATTATGAAAAAACCTTACGAAAGAAAAAACTAAAGCGAATTGCATTGCGCGTGCACCAACCTGTTGTCGAAGTCCTTGCTTTCGGTGAGTGGAAGGCAAAAGATCGATTGTAGAACGGAATGAAAATGTCGGAGAACGAGGCGGTAAGTGAAATTTAGTTGGATATTCTTCGCCGTACAGCTCATGACTCGCCTTGAAAGATTTTCTTGGGTCACCAATTCTTTTCCGCGACTCATCGCGCTTGGACTTGTTTCTCGGTGATCTTTTTCCTTCGGCACGAGATGCATTGCGATCGTTGGGTCGACCTCGATCTCTTTCTCTGTGCTGCTGGCGAGGTTCTTGTAGCTGATGTCTTTTTAAACTCATTGCGTCTCTCGTCAACCGCTCACTGACTGTTTGAACTTTAGTTACTTTTCTTTCGTCTTCGGCTGAAACACATTCTGATGCTTGGTCGCTTTTGCCACTCTCAGAAGTCTCAGATTTGTCATCGCAGTCTTCCAAACTGTCTTTATCCTTCTCCCCTTCTTCTTCTTCATCATCATCATCATCATCATCATCATCTTCATCATCATCATCATCATCATCTTCTTCTTCTTCTTCATTTTCTTCTTTTCCATCTTCTTCTAGAGAAGAGGGTTGACCCTCTTTACTTGTACTTGGAAACACAGCATTTGTATTATCGTACTCATTTTCGGTTCCTTCCATTTTAGCAGCCGCAAGACGACTTTGACGTTCCCCGAGTTGCTTGAGTCGTTTTAAATAGTCACCATCTTCTCCAGGGTCTAAGTAAGGTTCACCCGCTCCGAAGTCAACGTCGGACAGGGGCGATGTTTTTTGTAAGGTAACTCCGGTGTCGTCGCTGGAAGACTGCATGGCCAGCTCGTGCAGAAGGCTTCTGATGCCTTCCGCGGCCGTAGCGGTGCCCGTTACCTGCGCCACTGCGCGCCTTCTCAGCAAATGTAGGCGACGACAGATGGTCCGTATTCACAGATCACTAATCCTCTCATGAATGAGACTGAATGATTTCATAAAAGTTGATGACCGTCATTTGACACAGTTTCAAACTATACAGTAAAAGGTACACATGGAAATTAAAACAATTCTAAAAAAAAACACGAGAAATTACCAGCATAAATATGGACAACAGATCCAATTAGTTTTACTCCAGAACAACAGAACTAACTTAGGCAATGATTGACTCACTGAAATAATTCAAATAATTTTATCGAATAATGCAATTGATGTTTATCATCGTGCATTATCGTCAAGTGTTTCCATTCAAAGCGCATATTGCTAGCATGCGACATCATTAGGTGTAGGTCATTTTAATATTTACGAGTCTAGTGAGTGGTACGCATATTATCTGCAACCCCATCAAAAAGTGAACTATAAAGCAGAAAGCTTAGATTTACTCACTCCATAACTATAAAATACTATCAATCCAAGTTGCAAAGCGAGTAGATAATTTGCGCTGGTAATTGATTTCCTCACATGACACTTGAGAGATTTCCAAAATACGGCGGTGTGAGTTCAGCTGATTGACCGCTCCTTTTACCGTATGTATGAGGAGCGCATATCTTGCTACTATTTCTGGGACTTGCTCTAATATGGACACTACTAAGTAGACAAATATTTTTAATCGTCATGCTGTCAATCAAAACGATAAGAACTCAAACACTGTTTCACCAATAAAAAACTTGACATAAGGAGCCACTGTATGATTCATAAACATTTTTAACAACCTCGCTGTGAAATCATAGTAAGTAAAAATTCATGAAGTGGTTTTCTAAAATGCCTCTGAAAAGCTTTTTCCACTTTTAGCTTGATGCACCGAGCATGATTCGTACAGGGATAAATTTATGCTGCAGAATAAACCATCACATATACCTTAAATCAGAGCTTCGGTTGGAAAATATATTTAAGAGAAACCACAGTATATAAAACAAGAAAATGAACTTTTCGTTCATGAAGGCAACGTTTGTTCTATGAAGCTAACGCTTGTTCTACGAATGCAAGGCTGTGTCTAATAAACCAACATGTGGTCTACGTCAGGACTAGTAACTGGAATCAGGTGTACGATAGTGAGCACTCATCATCTTCAGCACAGAGGGTCTGAAATTTAAGGCTAGCGCATTGCCAAGGGAAATCTACTATGCTTTGAAACATAAGCTTATGTTTAATAAAGAGAAGTTACCGATTGGTTACAAACTATATCAAGGAATGGTAGCGTGCGCATGCTTTGTTAATGAAAGCTTATCCACTGAATACGAAAGATCACGTAGTGTCAACTGGAGAAAATATGATATTTCATCAACAGAGGCTTTTTATATATCAACGGTGTTCTACGTTATCCAATGAAAAAATGTATTTTGTAGACGGAAGCTTACGCTTTACAAACAGAAGGTTACGCTAAAGAAACTTTGAGAGCTGACGCTTGGTCTCCCCAGGACACCGACACAGCACCTCAGCCACTGACGGCTCCACTGACACGATTGTGAGGAACCTGTAAGATGAGGGCGCTGTGATGCGATGAAAGCGCCAGCACTTCATGAGCTACAATAAAAACCACCTGCCGAGCGCACATGCGGCGGCAGCTGTTCTCGATAAGAGACTTAGTTATGGAGCAGCAGAAAATGGATTCTCATCACGCACTCGAGTTGGCTCCCGACTAACTGCTACGCTCGGAGATCACAGAATGCAGTGACGTTTGCAGGTGGCAGCTTGTATCCGAAAATTGATAGTCTGTGTTAATCATACGACTTCAACATGTCGTGTATGGTCACCTGAATGAGAGAATACAAACGAGTGTCTTTGCTATGAAACACCTATTTCATTTTAAGATATGGGCAGCGATACAGGCTTATGAGCTCCAAGTTTAATATCAAGTTATGAATGGGACTTCGGTGGACCAGTTGACAAGCAGCGGCTTTATCTTTGTCATTGTCCACTTAAAAAAATATGACAAATCGACCGAATGTTTAAACTAAGTCTCATCAAACTCACTATAGAAAAGAAATATTCATAAAGGAATTGAAATACATGCGATAACGAAAATCCACGTTCTTCAGTTCCTAAAAAATAGCCTAATGTCCAAAAATCTAAAATGATCGCTCTTGTTGAAGATCAATTCTGAATGAATGAACGCAAATTGTGTTAATACAAACTATGCAAACAGTGTAACAAAACCTCAGAACAAGGGCATACACTCTAATAAATTCACTCAAGATAGTTCTACTTTTCCCAACAAAACTCTGATAAAATAATTTTCGAATAAATGCTAGAAAGAAGCACTGTGTTCGATCCACGCAGCATGCAAATCTTGCAGAGATTGCTACGGTGTACAGCTGACGCCACTTCGGTAGGCTGGGATCGATGAAGACACTATAGACCCTTAGAATTCCCCAAAACATCCTAAAAAGTTGTCCTAGTAATATTGGAAAAGCAAAGCCAACATCATAGGCGCATTTGACACTTTTGATGACGTAGAAAGAAGCTAAACCTGATGGACGCACAGAAAACAAGCTTCCCAAGAGCACTCATGTCATAATTTGAACAATGTCCTGAGGACTACACTCGATTCTTTAAAAGAAATCTACCTTAGAAATCTGGAACACACTGTCTAATGTCGCCTTTGCTAATGAAAAGGAATTAAACAAATCAAATAAATTGATGCGTCACAAATGAAAACAAAATATACATTGGTGAGGCGCCTGACGAGTCTAACTTTAAGCACAACGCGGCGGAGAATGACGACAAACAGGTGCTCAATTCATGACAAATACTTGAGAAGTGTTGCAGCATTCGCAGCCGACGGGAGAAAAATGATTTTCATTTCACTCATCCTTACAGTTTCACGACAAATTATTTGTGGTGAAATGGGAGACTATTCCATACACGAGAAGCATTAAGCCCCCTGTTTGGCATGCATTTGCATTTATTGTTCCAGTTATTTGTAGACATGAAAGAATCTACGACGGTATATCACTTTGCGTAGACTCATAATAACTTACAGCCTAATTTCTGTGTATGTTCTTCAATGCAGATAAATTCCCCATCATTGTTATGCGTGTCGTACTTACCTCTATAATATTTCTTATAAAAATCTTTATTCTTGTCACCGAATATTATTACTTTTATACTTCTTCTACGTTGCAATTATAATCAATTTTCTTTCCAAGCCCATCAATCTATTGCTCTTGAGGGTCGTATTAATTAAGTACTGAATTGGTAATTATACGCAAGCTTATGATTACAAATATTACTAAAAAATATGTTGATGAATTTAAGCTGTGATTCACGAAGCATTGTGCGCTTAGGGTGCTGTTCATTATTCATCAGCAGCAATGAAAAAGATGTAAAACAAAGATGAGGTGAGCCTGTAGCTGTAGGTTATGTAGAAGACAATCTAAATTAAGCGATATTAATGAGTACCAATACCAGGAAATATTCATGAAAAGATACGAAAAAAGTTTTCGCCTCATCTTGGTGTTCATAATGATTGATTTCACGGTGATCTATGGCATTTCACTGAAATATTGGTAAATCAATGACAGGGTCAGCTGACTCATCATCGTCGGGTAAGTTACTGACGATCCATTGATTTTTAATGATTTTTAGCTCAGCATGATACTTGCGAACAGCCCCAGAAAATGAAAAATCTGAAAATTCCGAGAGTGAAATTCATCCCCGTGTGATATCGTACAATCAGGAGCCGCATGTGCCACCGTAACATCCACCTCTGTACTCCTGCTCAACTGTTCTACATACATCGCGCTTATCCGTTTAGAACAGCCAAGTAGTAGCGTCGTAGCCACACTGCAGCATGGCAGTCACACTGCAGCATAGCAGCCACACTGCAGCATAGCAGCCACACTGCAGCATGGCAGCCACACTGCAGCATAGCAGCCACACTGCAGCATGGCAGCCACACTGCAGCATAGCAGCCACACTGCAGCATGGCAGCCACACTGCAGCATGGCAGCCACACTGCAGCATGGCAGCCACACTGCAGCATGGCTCCAAGCCCCGCCTGTGGCACCAGAACAAGCCAATTATCTATTGTCACTCGGACCATGTGGCATGAAATAGATGCAGCCAGCAGGCCTGTATAGCTATTTCTGTTCTTGCTGCACGCCAGAGTTCCTGCTGCACGCCAGAGTTCCTG